>DF358532.1:51821-94110 GCA_000787875.1 Solanum virginianum
ATGGAGGCTTGCATCTAGAGTATTGTGTGATAAAAAGATACCACATAAACTCAAAGGTAAGTTTTACAGATTGGTGGTTAGACCATCTTTATTGTATAGGGCGAAGTGTTGGCCAATAAAAAATGCACATGTCCAGAAGATGCATGTCGTAGAGATGATGATGTTGAGATGGATATGTGGTCACACCAAGAGTGACAAGGTTAGGAATGAGACCATTCGAGAGAAGCTAGAGATGGCTCCGGTGGTTGATAAGTTGAGGGAAGCGAGACTGCGATGGTTTAGACATGTGCAGAGAAGGAGTACCGATACTCCTGTTAGAAGATGCGAGAGGTTGGTTTTAGGAGCTACACGGAGGGATAGAGGTAGACCGACGAAGTACTGGGGGGAGGTGATCAAACATGATATAGCGGAACTTGATTTCATTCAAGTAGTAGAGGTAGATCAAAGAAGTACTGGGGGGAGGTTATTAGACAAGATATAGCGAAACTTAATCTCACCGAGGACATCACCCTAGATAGAAAGAAGTGGAAGTCGCGAATTAGAGTAGTAGGCTAATTGGTTGGTAGGGTCAGGTGGTTATCTAGTAATGAGGTATAGTAGGGTAGAGTAGTGATTTATATCATGTGTTGTCATTATTTGTTGTTTATATGTTAATTGTATCATATTTACGTATTGTCATGTGTTTTTGGTTATTAGTCTTTTTTTTTTGTTCCCTTTCTTTTACTTTTTGTCATATTTAGTTTATTCTGCTTATGGATTTTTGAGACAAGGGTTCCCAGGAAACAACCTTTCTACTTCTATGAGGTAGTGGTAAGGTTTACGTACATTCTACCCTCCCCAGACCCCACTTGTAGGATTTCACTAGGTATGTTGTTGTTGTTGTTGTTGTTGTTACATGGGGATATTTGTGGACCTATTCACCCACCTAATGGGACGTTGAGATATTTTATAGTCCTACTAGATACTTCATCTATATGGTCTCATGTGTGCCTATTGTTATCTCGTAATTTGACATTTGCAAAATTATTGGCACAAATAATATGATTACAGACACAATTTTCTGATAATCAGATTAAATTCATTCACCTTGATAATGTTGTAGAGTTTTTATCCCAAGCATTTAATGACTATTGTTTATCCATCGGGATAAGAGTTGAACATCTCGTTGCTCATGTTCATACTCAAAATGGCCTTACTGAGTCATTAATTAAACACTTGCAATTGATAGCAAGTTCATTGCTTATGAAAACTAGATTGCCCACTTCTGTATAAGGACATGCAATTTTGCATGCTGCAATACTTATTCGTCTTAGACTAACAAATTATCATAAACATTCTCCATTGCAACTGGTTTTAGGTTAAGAACCTAATATATCCCATCTAAATTTTTTTGGATGCACTGTATATGTGCCTGTGGCACCACAACATCTCACAAAATTGGAATCCCAAAGAAGATTAGGAATATATGTTTAGTTTGAATCACCCTCCATTATTCGCTATTTTGAATCATTAACTAGAGATATGTTCACTACTCGATTTGCAGATCGTCGATTTGATGAGACATTTTTTTCAAAATTAGGGAGAGAAGATAATAATATCAAAAGAGAAATTTTATGGACAATCTTGATCCATATGCTTCTATTTGTGAGCAGGAAGTATAAAAGATTATTTACATGCAAAAATTACAAATTAAATGTCATATGCATTTACAAATTTAAAAAAGATCATGACTTACCTCTACGAGAAGTAGAGTAGTTGAGAAGAAATAAAGTTAAAAATTACTCCCCGAGTAATAAATTTGAAATTTGTTCATGTAATAGTACATCAGAAATTTACCATAGCAAAAAACACATGTCATGTTAAACTTGAAGTTTACTCATTAGACATATATTGAAGAAATAAAAGATTCTTTAAGATTGCTTGTTCTCATGATAAGTTGAGTGGATCAACTATTTTGGGGCTGAATTTCCTAATTTCTGAAAGTATGAAAGGTGAATATAGACCCATTCACTGTCATATTATATTATAAATGGATGCATCTATAAGATAATCACATGTGCATTTATTGTCAACCTAAAGTTTGACATTTGCAAAATTGTTTGTGTAAGATAATTGAGTTAAGAGCACAACTTTCAAAATATGTAAGAAAATTCATTTTAATAATATTGGTAAATATCCAAGTTGATTGACACTAAATGCCTTAGATAAATGGTGAATCATTACTTATGCGAACAAAATTTCATAATTTGAAATATGATGAATTGTAGACAAAAACATGCATCAGACTAATACATTTTGATCAAATTTCCCTCAATTGATTTATGGTTATGGACCATATAATTTCCATCTAATATCTTTGATATGTAGTATATGATTAATAAATATACCATGACGCATAAAAGATGGATTCTCCAAAATAGATTGGAATATATGTTTGTCTAACATAAGGGGGAGATAATAATAAAATAAGAGTTGAAATATTCTTATTGAATGTCGTGAAAAAAGCATGAAATATGCAATAGATCCCAAATAAGATAATTCTTGAAAGAAAAGAGCAAATGATCCAAAATGGTCATAACAAAGAGACAATGTCCTCTTGAAGAGCTTATGACATAACACTTCATGAAACCTCATGAGATTGGTAGCTACTTGAACATAATGAAATGATGAGATCTCAACAAATTATGCCACATTGCAAACTGATAAAAAATGAATATTTTGTCTATGATATCTTTGATACAATATATCTCAATATTGTAAAAGATCATGAGGATCTAAATCTTACGGTATATTAAAGCCTGCTCTAATTATCAAGTGGAATGGTGCATCTTGGTAAGCGTAAAGCTTATTTGAGTTGCAATCTAGACACTAGAAAGTTCATGCATTTAATATTGAATATTGTCATTGGACAAAATTGATATGAAAGTATTTAAAGGATTTAAAATGCATGAAGCATATACAAGTTCTTGAAAAACTTGTTTATAATTCTCATATTGATTAAATTAATCAAGAATCTTTCATATTGTTATGCAAGTTGATAACTTGAATTGAAACTATTGAAGGATTTTCAAAAGGCAATAAATTACTTGCTTAAAGAAGTTGAAGCAAGAAACTTGCAAAACTCTTTGACCCTAGGGAAGATTCATAAAAGGAGATAGAACAAAGCACATTTTCACCAAAATTTTTCTACAACATATGAGCTCCAAAAAAATGGTGATATAATTGTGCAATAGATTCTTTCGAGTGAAAAATGTGATTGATTTGTTCACCAAATTTCTACCAACTGCAACTTTCAAGAAGATGGTACATAAGATTGAGATGCGAAGATTCAAGTCTTTGTATTGGAATTATTAGCAGTAAAGATTAGTATTAGCTGCTGTTAGTAGTTATTGTTAGTATTAGCTGTTGTTAATAGTTACTGTTAGAGTTAGTTAATACTTATAGTTAATTAATAGTAGTTAGTTAGAGTAGTGGTCATATGGTAGAGAGGTACATAGCAAGCAATATGGTCCACATTCTATGCATATATACTCATTTGTTGTATACACAGAGAAAGGAATGAATACATTTTTTCTTCTTCAATCAATTCTTCAGACAGTCTTCTTCTTCTTCTTCTATTCAAACTTTTTCATGGTATTAGAGTCACGAATCAAAGCTTGATTCACTCGATTCATATTTTGTTCAAGAGAAATCAGCTGAAAATCAATGGCAGATTCTGCACCAAATGTCACTATCGAGTCTATAAATTCAGTGGAAACTCTTGATCAGATTGAGAGGAGACGAAATCATTTTCTTTACCTGCACAATTCAGACACTCTTGGTTGTGTTCTTACCACGGTATAACTTACAGAAACAAAGAACTACTCGTTGTGGAGTAGATCTATGCTAATCAACCTTCGAGCTAAGAGTAAGCTAGGGTTCGTGCTTGGAATATGCAGGAGAAGTGATTACAAGGGAGAAATGGAAGAACAATAGGAGAAATACAATGCATTTGTGCTTGCATAGATCATGAACACTGTGTCAAAGGAGCTCCTTAGCAGCATCGTCTATGCGACATATACAGCAATGGTGTGGGCTGATTTGAAGGAGAGATTTGACAAGGTCGATGGATCTAGAGGATATCAACTACATAGGGAAATTTGCACAATCAGTCAAGGTAACATGTTAGTTTCTGCCTATTTTTCAAAACTGAGATTACTTTGGGATGAGTTTGATGCACTGGCTCCCCCACCCTCGTGTAGTTGTGATAAGTCTAGAACCTATGTTGATCATCTAGCATGCTTGAGGTTATTTGCTTTTTTGATGGGATTGAATGAGGTATATGCTCATGCTCGTAGCCAAATCCTCATGATAAGTCCTTTGCCTAGTGTTGGCAAGGCTTATGTAATGATTATGGCAGATGAAACCCAAAGGTTAACTGCTAGCTCATACACAAGAAACAATATGGCAGAACAGATTGTTTTGTATGCAGGAAAAGAAAATTTTCCTAAGAAGTTTGAGTCCAGGAAGAAGAATTGGGATCAAACTTGTGACTACTGTAAGATTCAAGGTCATGTAAGGGAGAAGTGTTATAGGCTAAATGGATATCCTCTTAACTGAAAGTTTAAGAAGAAATTAGGAGTACCAGCAAATCTGATGCAGAGTAGTAGACATCAAGATACTGTAAATCATGTAACTGCTGCAAAGAATGAGATGGAACTTGTGGATGATTTTGCTCCTGTTGCTTCTATGATGAAAGGAAAGAATACTGCTTCTGGTTCTGGTTTAACCCTGTCTACATAGCCAACTTTCACTCCAAGCCAGTACAACAGGATCTTATATATGTTGGAAAGAGATGAAGCAGGTGTAAGCTCTAGCAAGACACTAGACAACATGGCTAATATGCCAGGTATGATCACCATATCCAATGCTTTGTCTGTGAATAATGATAGCGCATAGGTCAAGGTTAAAAAAAGAAAGGGAAATTGGATAGTTGATTCAGGTGCTACATGCATATGACATACAAACTAGATAAGCTTTGTCATGCATCTAGTTGTGTAGATAAGATAGTATATTTACCCAATGGTAAGGCTACACAAGTTTCACACACTGGCTGTTCTAGCACAGTTGATGGAAGGGTGTTAGATGATGTGTTAGTGGTGCCTGTATTCAAGCACAATCTACTTTCAGTGTCTAAGTTAACAAGACAATTGAATTGCTCAGTTAACTTTTTCCCTGAGTTTTTTGTGCTTCAGGACCTCTCCAATGGAAAGGTGAAGGAGATTGGTAAAGAAGTTGATGGTCTATACTACCTACCTGCTACATTGTAATGTGAAGAAAACAAGGGCAATCACACAGTGTTGATGACACAAAATTCTAACACAGACAGGGACAAACTGCTATGGCACAACAGATTAGGCCATCCTTCTATAAAAGTGTTACAATATTTGCTCATAGATAAGAATTTTAGTGACAATGATTAATGTAATAAGTGTTCCATTTGTCCACTTGCCAAATAGACTAGATTACCCTTTCATTTGAGTAAGTCTAGAGCACTAGCTATTTTTGACTTGATTCATTTGGATGTATGGGGGCCTTACAGAGTTGCTACTCATAATGGTTTCAGATTTTTTCTAACAATAGTTGATGATCATTCAAGAATGTATTGGGTGTATCTGCTGAAATTGAAAAGTGGTATGTTTACAAATTGAAATAACTCAGTTTAACAAGCATGTCAAAAGAATAAGGACTGATAATGGGACTGAATTCTTTAACAGTGAATGCTATAATTTGCTGAAGTATCTTGGTGTTATTCATGAAAGTAGTTGTCCATATACTCCACAACAAAATGGAGTGGTTGAAAGAAAACATAGGCACATTCTTGAGGTGGCTAGAGCTGTCAGATTTCAGGGCAATATTCCTATAAGATTTTGGGGAGAATGTGTTTTGTCTGTTGTATACTTGATAAATAGACTTCCTACTCCAGTTCTGAAAGGAAAATCTCCTTATGAATAGTTTCATGGACATAAGGCAAATATTGATCACTTAAGAACTATAGGTTGCCTGTGCTATGCAACCAAGGTGCTCAAGCAAGATAAATTTTCTCCTAGAGCTGAAACTTGTGTGCTGATGGGATATTCACCAACTCAGAAAGGGTATATACTATATAGCCTGTCTCAAAGAAAGCTTATCACTAGCAGGGATGTTATATTCAAGGAAAACATGTTTCCTTTCAAACAGGTACTCAACAGGCAGCAACCACTATTTCCTGCTGAGCCAATTGCAACATCAGATAACTTTCCTATATGTGATGAAGATAGAGAGCTACCTGTGCCTATCTCTACAAATGTTGCACACTTAGATGATGATCTCATGGTCATGAATGATGTTCTCCCAGAATCTGAGGCTACTTCCAATGAAGAACCTGTTGTAACCGACCTGTTGCCTACAAGGAATGAGGAAGTTCTAGTCAGAAAATCCACTAGAACTCCTCATCCTCCTATTTGAATGAGAGACTATGTGACTCAAACTTCCAAGTCTTATTGTCATTCTCAAAGCAGCTATGTATCTTATGACAATATATCTTCTAAGTACAAAGCCTACTTATCTATGTTTTCCACAGATGTTGAGCCAAAGACCTTTGAGGAAGCAGTCAAGGACAAGAGGTGGATACATGCTATGCAACGGGAAGTATAGGCCTTGAGCCAAAGACCTTTGAGGAAGCTGTCAAAGACAAGAGGTGGATACATGCCATGCAATAGGAAGTGCAGGCCCTAGAAGACAATGACACCTGGGAAATAGTTGAACTACCTGAAGGGAAGAACATTGTTGACTGCAAATGGGTATTTAAGATCAAGTACAAAGCTGATGGTCAGATTGACAGGTTTAAAGCTAGGCTAGTATCCAAGGGATACAGCCAAACTGAAGGGATTAACTATCAAGAGACATTTTCTCCAGTAGTGAAGATGACAATAGTTAGATTCATCATAGCATTGGCTGCCACTCAAAACTAGAACATCTTTCAGATGGATGTCTTTAATGCATTCCTACAAGAGGACATACTTGAAGAGGTATATATGGAGCTACCCAAAGGATTCTACAGCGCTGAAAAGAACTAGAATCTTATATGCAAGCTGGTGAAATCCCTATATGGACTCAAGCAAGCCTCAAGACAATGGAATGCCAAGATGACAGAAGCATTGCTAAGGTCAGGCTATTCACAGAGCCATCTGGATTACTACTTGTTCACAAAAAGAAGGGGTGGTCGATTAGTGATAGTCTTGGTGTATGTTGATGACCTGTTGATCACAGGGAATGATGCAGGATTGATAGAAAAAACCAAACATAACTCTACACAGTCACTTCAAGATCAAGGACTTGGGTGAACTTAAATATTTCTTGGGCATTGAATTTATGAGGTCTAATGCAGGAATTGTGATGAATCAAAGGAAATATGCACTGGAGCTGATAGCTGAAGCAGGTTTAGGGAATGTCAAGCCTAATATGACACCACTGGAATGTAATCAGATATGCACTGGAGTTGATAGCTGAAGCAGTTTTAGGAAATGTCAAACCCAAAATGATACCACTGGAGTGTAATAAAAAATTGACCAGTATTGAATTTGATCCAGACACCTTGTATGAGGACATACCAAGGTATCAAAGATTGGTTGGCAAACTACTCTATCTCACCATTACAAGACCAGACATAGCCTTTGCAGTTCAGTCACTGAGTCAATCCACGCAAAAGCCTAAGGTTTCACACTGGAAAACTGCATTGAGGGTAATCAAATATGTCAAACTGGAACCAGAAAAGGGGTTACTTATGAGCTCTAATCAGAAATTTCAGCTGAGTGGCTACTGTGATGCAACTGGGCTGCTTGCCCAAGCACAAGAAGATCAGTCACTGGTTTTATGCTGAAGTTTGGTGATTCACTTGTCTCTTGAAAATCAAAAAAACAACACATAGTGTCTAGAAGTTCCACAGAAGCAGAGTACAGAAGCTTAGCTGCATTAACAGCTGAAGTGGTATGGGTCACCAGCTTATTCAAGGAATTGGGTATGCATTTGACAGGACCAACTTTCCTCTATTGTGACAGCAAATCATCATTACAATTGCTGCCAATCCAGTGTTCCATGAACATTCAAAACACATAGAGATAGATTGTCATTTCATTAGAGAGAAGATCCAAAAGGGGCTCATCAAAACTATCTACATCAGCACCAAGAATCAGCAAACAGATCTGCTTACCAAGGCTTTGGGAAGAACTCAATATGAGTTCTTACTAAGCAATCTTGGACTATTGAACCTTTTCAATAGCTCCAGCTTGAGGGGGAGTATTGGAATTATTAGTAGTAAAGATTAGTATTAGCTGCTGTTAGTAGTTATTGTTAGTATTAGCTGCTGTTAATAGTTACTATTAGAGTTAGTTAATACTTACAGTTAATTAATAATAGTTAGTTAGAGTAGTGGGCACATGGTAGAGAGGTACATAGCAAGTAATATGGTCCACATTCTGTACATATATACTCATTTGTTGTATACACAGAGAAAGGAATGAATACATTTCTTCTTCTTCAATCAATTCTTCAGACAATCTTCTTCTTCTTCTTCTTCTTCCATTCAAACTTCTTCACTTTGGATTGATATTCTCACTAGGGGAAGTTAATGCGCGATGTACTCTTTTTTCCTCACAAGGTTTCTGTCCCATTGTGTTTTCCTTCTAAGGTTTTTAACCATATAAATATAAAGGTTTCCTTCGTTGTAATTCACATCTGAATATTCTTCAAGTGGAATAAGAAATTTTCTCTCTTCTCCCCTACTTCATTCTTTGTATTGTTTAATACTTTCATGACAGCCTAAACATTATTCTAACAATTTATTTTTTCAAGTATAATGAAGATTAATATATATAGTGTGTTTTTAACTGGTATTTGTGTTAATCAATACACTTTAAATTCATATATCTCAACTTAATACTAAAAATAATAACTTTACTTTTAGCTAAAATTTATAATTTGCAAAGCATATTATTGCAAGTGTAATAATATTCATATTGTGTAAGATCGATAGTAAATCTGTCAATCTATAGACAGTGAAGGCAAAAAAGTGACTTATTTTGTCAGTAAAAAAAAGAAAGAAAGAAATACAACATCAAAATTAACTTCATGGCATAATTTTATGATACCTTATATATTAAAAAGAAATGCTAGCAATTATTTATATAAATATATACAGAATTAAATATGCTAAATGTAATTTTTATATATTAACTGTTCGCATGAGCCAATGTAATTATTATATATTATTTGATTATATCAAATTCTTTCAAATATGAATAAAATAGAAATTTAAAAAGTAAATTAAGTTGGTTAATTTTTTTTTTTTAGGGAAAGTTCTGGTGTCATATGGTTACTGATACTAAAAGTCAATATCTTTACCATGTTCGCAGTTCTGTTTACTTTTCTTTTTCTTTTTTTTTTTAGTGTGTGCAAGTTATTTATTATTTTATATTTTAAATGAATTTTAAATATGCATAACATTTTAAAGGGACATTTTTATTTTAAGCTATTTAGCTTTTCTAAGTATTGATTGAAATTCTGCAAGAACTTTGTTACAATTCAATTGATATTAAATATGTTAAACATATATATATATATATATATATATATATATATATATATATATATTTAAACTGTTGACATGAGGCAATGAGTATGTAACTATTATTTATTATTAATTAGCTTTCACATACAAATTGCCCTTAATTAACATTTATCATGTTTTCAGTTCTGTTTACTTTTCTTTTTTTAGTGTTTTCATTTTCTTTATTATTTTATATTTTAAATTAATTTTAATAAGGCAAAATTTTTATTTTTTTTTGTGATGTTGACATGTTAATTAATATTTACCATGTGTTTCAGTTCTGTTTACATTTCTCTTTTTAGTGCTTGAATTTTTTTTTTATATATTTTAAATTAATATTAACAATACAAAATTTTTACTTTTTTGGTGTGGACACATAGACATTTTCACCATAGATTATTTTCAATTCATTTCGTAATATATGAATGTCCAATATTTTATTGTCTAAAAATTTGTGGAGCTCTTTTTAGTCAATAATTTAATTTTTAGAATCATTCATTTATCCTTAATAAAATAATTTACATCTGTACGAATATCACATCAAGTAAAGTAATCTTACATCTACATCTTCTATATCTATCTATATATACTATATTAAAAATGTGAAGTCCCTTAAAATTGTTGTTTGAATTTTTTATTATTCATTAAAAGACTTTGTTTTAGATAAAGTTGTCTTTTCACCATTTTTAAAAAATTATTATATAGTTATATTTATAATAATGACTTTTAAAATATATAGAAAAAAGTGATAAAAGAAAGACTTGAAAAGTCTCCTAAATCTTCCTCATTTAATAGACTTCTACTCTTTCTTTATTTGAATCAAGAAAATATCATGCTAGAAACATTCTAATTTACCATGAGTTATAATTAGTAATATAATCTCTCTATATATGACTTTTATAAATAAATAATTATCAAAATTAATTTTATAGGGATTTTTTTAATAAATAAGCAATTATAATTTTATTTATTATTTGTAAGTGAAAAAAAAAAGAGGACACATGCAAGGCTGTTTTTATCTCTCTCCTTGTTATTGCACTCCCATCCACAAACTTCGAGTCTTTAACCCCTGTTATCTCTCCCTCCACCTCCACCTTATTATTCTCATTTTCTTATCCACCATTTATAAACCAACAAAACTGTTCATCATAAATTAATCTTATCCATAACTCGCCGAGTCAATCACCATGACTCGGCGTTGTTCACATTGCAACAACAATGGCCACAATTCCCGGACTTGTCCTTCCCGGACTTGTCCTTCCCGGAGTGGTACCACCGCCGGTGGACCCTCCGGTGGTGGTGGAGGCAGCGGAGGTGTGCGGTTATTCGGTGTTAGGCTTACGGATGGGTCGATCATGAAGAAAAGTGCTAGCATGGGAAATCTATCATCCCTTCACTATCATTCTTCTTCCTCTGCTGCTGCTTCGCCTAATCCTGGTTCCCCTTCTTCTGATGTTCTTCGTGAATCCGTTCATTTGACTGATGGTTATCTATCTGATGATCCTGCTCAT
The DNA here is from genome assembly GCA_000787875.1 of Solanum virginianum. Taxonomy (NCBI): domain Eukaryota; kingdom Viridiplantae; phylum Streptophyta; class Magnoliopsida; order Solanales; family Solanaceae; genus Solanum; species Solanum virginianum. The sequence continues at coordinate 62,958 of DF358532.1, forward strand.
GCTTCCTCTTCTGCCAATCGCAGAATTGAAAGGAAAAAAGGTTCGATGTATTTTTTTTTTCTAAAATTACTGAAATATTGAAATGAATGTACTGATGTTTATTTGCCAAATATAGCTGGATTGATAGATTAAAATTAGGAGAAATTGGTCCTTTTTTGTGGGACAAAGAAATCTAGTCATATGCCTGAATAGAGCTATGGAATACTGTTCTTACTAATTTGTGATTGAGGTTTAATTGATTAGTTGATTTGCTAGTTTTATGTTTTTTTCCCTCTTTCCAATAACAACAACGTACCAGACAAAACGGGCTGAAGAGGGTAGAGTGTGCGCCGACTTTATCCTAGCTTAGGGAAAGTCTATTTGGATAAACCCCCAGCTCAAAGGTAAAAAATTAATAATAATTGGATAGGCAGGACGGTTAGATTTACCTAGAGCTTGATGTTGATTTTTCATCTTTTCTCCCACATATTTTTGTCTGTTTTATAGCAGAAAATAAGAAAGTCTTTTCTTTTTTTTGATTCTATTAATTTTGGTCATTTGCAATTTTACACTTTCCCCTCTTTACAGTTGAGGATATCTTCTGGATTAACTTGGATAGGTAGGATGGTTAGGTCTATGTTGTGCATGATGTGACTGTGATGATTTTCTTGAATACTACATTAGATTCAATACTCATATAACCAAGCCAACTTGTTTGGGTGAATAGATTGATATACCCGTTACCCCCTTTTTTCCTCCCTCCTAATTGGAGCGAGGTAAGAGGTTGATGGTTCAGTTTGCATCTTTGATTGTTGGCATGCACATCGTTCGTATTTTCTTCTCTTAAAAAAAGGCTTTAGTATTTTTTTTATCCTTTCTTTTATCCCTTTTAGGTTTTTACTGGTTTTGTTTCTGCATCTTCTGTTACATATTGCTGTTGTGCTTTATATTTAATGTATATCTAACATGTTAATGTTGTGAGGATTTGATACATTCTTTGTAAAGAAAACTAGAGAAGACCTTGGAAACTCAATCCCAAATGCTAGCTAAATAGGTGAGGGTTGTCCAAGACCACATAAGGAGAAAATAATCCACTGCTCAACCAGTGTGAGACTCTCTGACACCCTGCACAATAGGATTGGACATCTAGAGTGTAGACAACATAATATGAGGGCCAAACATTGTATAAACTAAAAACATGAATGTCTGTGGTCTTCAATAACATGTGAACAGAAGTGGTTTTGGGTCTAGCTCAATCTCAAAAGCTAGTTCAATAAGTGATGATTGCCTAAAATCCTATAAGAGAATAATGTATTCCCTCTTCCCAACAGTTTGAATTTCCTAAGCACAAGTAGATGATTCTTGTTAGGTCAATATGGGTATGTTGCTTTTTTGTTGCATTCTTTTGCTGGTTGAATTGTCTCTAAGTTAATTTGCGAGCAGTTTTGTTATATGGAAACTTGCATCCCATTTTTGGTGTGCTCAGCGTGAAGGTTAAGTTGTGGGCCAGATACTCACACTAGGTAACTTAATTACTATCATATGTCCAGCATTAGAGGAGCTCTTTTCAATTTTTTTTGGATAAGAAGTGCTTCTTGTGAAATAATTTGGTTACATCTTGCATAATAAAAAGTGAATCCCCATGCACGAAATGTTGCATTCACATAAGGTCCAAAGAAGGGGCTGCACCCTAAAGGGAGGTAATCTAAGCAGCCTATCATGAGGCCAGCACTAGTTGTTGATTCCACGGTTCAAACCCATGACCTATAAGTGAAACAAGACAACTTTATCATTGCTCCAAGGTTCTCCTCCTTTGGTTGCATATTGCATATTCACTTTAGGTTTCATTCATTTTTACACTATATGCAACTTTGATATTTTTGAGAATTGAACTGCCTTTCCTCTTTTGATTGGAAAATACTGTTCTGTCAAGTAGTAAGTAACCCTTATGTCTTCTCTTAGATGTCCAATAGTGCCTTTATGAATTTTCGTCAACATATGACCAAAAAAAGTTTGAAATAAATTCATCATCTCAACATCTTGATTAGTTTAACCAAGTCCAAAGTTCTTATAACATTGCCTGGACGAGGAAAGACCAGCTGCCTTTTTGGACATCTATACACATCCACTTTCTCCTCCCTTTCAAGGCATTTCAATGCCACATCTTTATTTTTCACGCCACTTCTCAGCATCTTCTATTTCATGCTTCTCAATATACTGGATGATTTCAACTTATCAACTATATATATATATATACACACACACATATATGACTTCATACCTTTATCACACTTCAAATGTCAATTATATCTTGTTAGAATGGATGCACCCTCTCGGTCAAAGTTTCTTCTAGGGATCTTAAGTAAATCAATCATTTCATTTATGGCTGCTGTTTTTCATACTTAATGACTCAAATTTGTTGAGGGTGAATAAATGGAAATGAGAAATTTACTGCTTCCTGCTGCAGATATTAATAAATGTGATGACCTTTGGATAGAAGATGTTTGGAGTGGTAGGGATGGAATTGATAAAAAAAAAATAGTGCATTTGGTCTATAGCGCTTCATACTGTTGGAAATCCATACTTGTCAGTATGTTGCAGTAGCTGATGCTTAAAAAAAAACTGATGTTGGAAAGAAGTTATTTATATAGCTTTGTTCTGGTGTGCTTTACTGCATTTGTGTGAAAGGAGAACTTTTTTATTCACTTGTGTGCTTACTGCATCAATGAACAAAGAGGTGCCCATTCATGTGGTGTAGTTAAAGAATTTGTGTGATAGGGCACCTTTCACTTGATACAAATGTATTCAATGTGATTTATAGTGTTATCTAGTTTGCTAGATTTTCCTACAGTTGCTGACCATAATCAAAATATTAGTCCTCTTACTGTAATGCGTGTTACATTGATGGATCTTCAAGTTGACATTTGTCTGTGATTTGGTAATGCAGCTTAAAATGCAGTTTTTGGTTTCTCTTATACTTCTTGGTGTAGTTTCTGTCCTCCTTTACAGGGAGAAGATAAACTAAAAAGATCAACATAGCAAGCATGGTGGATACAGAAATGTGATCCCACAAATAGTGCTTGTAGTAATGACATGGTTGTTCCTTTAGAAATAAAGTTGTAGAGCAAGGCGTTGATCCAATAGTCTTTCCTCATAACCAGTAACAGTTTAACTTTGTTATCTTTGACGTTTCTAAAGAAGAGATGATGTGCTCTGGCAATTATTTTCAACTCCATTTATCAAATGTTCTTCTTCAACACATTCCCTTATAATTGGACATAGCATGTTGCCGTTCAACGAATGATGCCATCTACCATCTTGATTCGGTGGGTGATAAGTTTTGTTATTACTAAATGTAATCCTTCCAAATTCTTAGGATTGTGCACAGATGCATGAGAATTCATGAGATATAATCTTAAACAAAAGCTTTTTGGAGTAGAAAGATTCTTCTTTTTCCAATTTTTTTTTTTAAATAAGGGCGGTACAATAAAAAGATCAAATATGATTGGAATTGTCTCTTAATTTATATCAAGCATAGCGGGTTTCCTTTTTTTTTTTAAATAAGGGCGGAACAATAAAAAGATCAAATATGATTGGAATTGTCTCTTAATTTATATCAAGCATAGCGGGTTTCCAAATATGGAGATAGAGGTAGGGTGGATGAAATGGAGGCTCGCATCCGGAGTCTTATGTGATAAGAAGGTGCTACCTAAACTTAAAAGACAAGTTCTACCAAGTAGTATTTAGACCAACTATATTGTATGGGGTGAACTGTTTGCCTGTCAAGAGCTCTCACATTCAAAAGATGGAAGTGGTGGAGATAAGGATGTTGTGATGGATGTATGGGTGTGCTCGGATAGATATGCTTAAAAATGAGGATATCCAAGATAAGGTATAAGTGACTTTGGTGGAAGACAATATGTGGGAAACGAGGTTGATATGGTTAGGGCATGTGATGAGGAGATGCACGAATGCCCCAGTGTAGAGGTGTGAGTGGTTGGTTATGGATGGATTTAAGAGAGGTTAAGGTAGACCAAAGAAGTAATGAGAAATGTGATCAGACAGAGCATGAAATAATTGCACTTTACCGAGGACATGACTTTAGATAGGAAGGTATGGAGTACACAAATTGGAGTAGAAGGTTGGTAGGAGTTCATCCATAATAGTAGATAGGAGTGCTTTGCCTTGTTGCCCTTACTAGTTGTCATAGGACTACTCTTATAGTTTCTTGTTATTTCGATTTGTGTTACTATCTATTATTTTGTGTAGTTCGTTTGTAGTATTACTTTGTTATAGCATTGTTTTGCTAAAGTTTCTTGTTATTTCGATTTTTGTTACTATCTATTATTTTGTGTAGTTCGTTTGTAGTATTACTTTGTTATAGCATTGTTTTGCTATTATATGTGGTCTTTGTTACTCTCTCCGTTACAATTTATGTGACACTTTTTGGGTTTCATGATTCAAACAGGTTTTATTTTTAATCGTAAATTTTTCATATATCTTTTAATATTTTGAATTGTCTATTATTGTGACACATCAATTTTTACGTAGTTTACAAATATATAAATTTTATTTCAAAAAAATTAAAAATTTCATGTGCAAATTTCAAGTCAAATTTAAACCGTTTAACGCTCGAAAAATGTGAAGTGTCACATAAATTGGGACTTAGGGAGTACTATCTATTGTCTCTTTTACTTCCATTATGTCTTTTTCTAAACTGTTTTTGTCTTGAGCTGGTGGTCTATCAGAAACAATCTCTCTATCTCACCTCTCATCTCTACACTGGTTATGCTGTTGTTGTAGAGGGTTTTTGGATAGCCAACTTAAAAATAGGAACTCGGCCAGAAATTGCATAATGAATTTCAAACACCTAAACATCTCAACTCAATTTAAATTTGAACAAAGACATCTCCTACAACTAAACTACTTATTATTCTTGTAAATTAGTGGTAACAGAATCAGATATTCAACACCCTCTGCTTTAGTTGTGCAATCTAAAAAAGTTGTTCCTCCTTAATTTCTGCTTTGGTAGTTTGTGCTTGCGAATTTTGTTGTTGAACTTGCACATTTTATTTTGTAACATTTGACTTTTCTTTCTCTTTTTCTATTTGGTTTAGTGCATGAAGATCATCCTCAATATCATTGTCTTGTACGAGAACTCTTTTGAATATGCTTTGATTTGGAGAACCATAGGATTTGCAAAAAGTTGTTGCAACATTTTTTCTTCCATCATATTGTTCAATAGATCATAGGTTTCAAAGTAAGGCTTGAACTTCACTGACCAATTTTGATAGTTTTCATCTGTGGAACTCTGTTGGGCATTCAGAAAGATATTGATACTTGTCATGATTAAAATAGGCATGGATAAAATTATATATGGATTAAAATATCCCTACGTTAAAAATAAGAATGAGTTACTGGTATTGGGCTCAAGCGTTAAAAATAAGCAAGAGTTAAAAAGAGACTCATGCTTAAAAATAAGCAAGAGTAAGAAAAAAGCCCATGCATTAAAAATTAGCATGAGTTAAAAAATGAGTTGAAAATAGGTGTACTTTAGTGGACGGGTTTTGAAAATTGGGTTTTTAAAATAGGGCGGGGCAGCAAAAAGATTAAAAATGATTATCTCTTAATTTTTATTATGCAAAGAGGCCATTAAATAGTCAATTTAAAAATAAAAAATCCCAGAAATTTATGCAATAAAATTCAATAACCTTAAATATCTTAATAAACTTATATAACTAAATTTATATTTAAACAAAGACGACTTCTACAGCTAAACTATTATTCTAGTAAATCAGCAGTAAAAGAAGGAAATATTCAACAGTTCTCCCTTTCCTTTTTTGATCTCATTTTTATGTGTTGGGATGATTTGCTAAGAGAGTTTTCTCACTGACTCCAACTTTGGGTGACAAATTTATCACCTAGCTGCATGGAGGAAGGTTGATTTTGAGCTTATTTCTTGGATGTGTTTGTAGGCGTTCCGTGGACAGAGGAAGAGCACCGGCTTTTCTTGATCGGTCTACAAAAATTGGGCAAAGGAGATTGGCGGGGCATATCACGAAACTTTGTGACATCAAGGACTCCTACCCAAGTAGCAAGCCATGCCCAAAAGTATTTTATTCGGCAGAGTAATGCTACTCGGAGAAAGAGAAGATCCAGTCTTTTTGACATTGTTGCTGATACGGTTCGTTTTGCTTCTCAAACTTAAGCTTTGGATTATGATCATATTGTGACCATATAGGTATTGCTCTGCACTACTGTTAAGGCCTGAAAACTACCCTCAACTCCACCCAAATGCATAGGCAGTCGACATGTCGTTGCAGCATGTCTACTCTTAGTTATTGGTCATCCATCACATTTGACAACATATGGGAAAAGCTTTCTTCCTGTTTCCAAGGGTGAAACTTGAGCCTCCTGATTTCCACGTTCTGCTTTGTTATCGGGGACTTTTAGTAAAGTCCTTCTTTCAGACTTTTGGTTTGATTCTTTTATATGTTCTCCTTTTTATGATGTTAAACAGGCTACTGATGCTTCCAATCCACTTCCTGAAGAACAATTTATGCTTCCACCTAGAGCAGTGGAAAGTGATAAGGAACAGTTAGCACCTTCTGCAACAAAACCAATAGAAACTGATTTTGCAGATTCACTCCCTTCCTTGGATCTTTCTCTCAAATCAGACTTTGGATCCATGGAAACTGCTCCAAGTGAACCTGTTGAAGAAACGAAACCAAATACCACAACCAGTGAGATTCCTTCAGTATTTCCAGCATTCTTCCCAGCTTACATTCCAGTTCCATATCCCTTCTGGCCATCAAATGTAATTCCTGTGCCTGAAGATAGAGGAGCAGAACCATCCCATCATCAGATCGTCAAGCCAATTCCAACTGTACCCAAAGAACCAGTGAATGTAGATGAACTAGTGGGAATGTCCCAGCTCACTTTAGCAGAAGCTGGTTCTAGCCACATTGAGCCATCACCACTCTCCCTTAAGCTGACAGCCGAACCATCAAGGCAATCAGCTTTCCATGCTAGCACACCAGTCAAAAGCTCAGAGATTACCAAGGGTGAAACTGCTCCAATTCAAGCAGTTTGAACTTATTGGGATGAGTGCTTTGTTTCTTCTTCTTCTTCTTCTTCTTCTTAAGGGTGTAAGTACATGATTTCTTCCCGCTCATCTATGTAACGTAGGATAGGTACTTTCAAGGAAGCAACAGGTAGGTGAATTTAGCTGGAAATTCATTCTTTGTCATTGTATAGATCTAGGGTGTCTTAACTAACTTAATACTATGGTGTTTTATGTAAATTGTTGGCTTCTTTGTAATTGCTTTTATTTTCTCAAATTAAGAGAAAAATATAGGGTCACTGATTCTGTTCTGCATGAGGGAGTGATGAGTTTTGGCATAGGTTGCCTTTAAAAGCATCTAACATTCGAAGCTTCATAAACAAGTTTTTGATATTCGGAGTTCTAACGCATCCACGTAATTTATTGGATCTCAAGCTTAAAACTTGCAGCTTTGGAAGAGTCCCTAACCACATAGGAAATGCGCCATCAAAGTGATTGTTCCCTAAATTAAGAACTTCCAATTGATCAGGGATATCGAAATGTATCCCTCTAGCTTGCCATGCAAGTTGAATGTAATACCCTAAAAGTTGGAAGGTCAAAATGAAGGAAGAGAAGTGCAAAAACTAATCTGGTGCAGGGTTTACGAGACTTATTTACAAGTCGTTTCTAGATGCATCTATAGATAGTTGATGGGACTTGAGAATTGGAAAAATCTTGGGACTTACATCAAGGTCTATGAGCAGATTCTACGAGTTGTAGTTCATTATATGAGCCATAAATGGCACCCGTAGATGAGATATTAAAAACTTGAAAAAATAACTCCAAACAGGATAAGGGTAACCATAATTTACCATTTGGTTTATGATTCATAGAAAGTGATTTTGTAGTTTACGTTTAGAAATTCGAAATTGCAGGACTTTGGATTCACGAAGGAAGTCTACAAGCCATAAAAAATAGTATGAGTTGTAAGAGGTGTTCCGTAGATTGAGATTCTGAGAAAGTCATTTTCATTACTTGGATTCTATGAATGAGATTAATAGATCGTAGATAGGATTACGGGGTGTAGAACCGATTCCGTGGATGATATACTAAAACTCAGAATTAAAGTTGATTTCCATGGACAAGTATCCATGGTCCAAAAGTGTCACACCTCGAGTTCACACCCTGAGCGTGGTCGACACCCAAAACCATTTCTAGTCCCAAGTGACCCAGTTGGGCTGGCTACTTTACTCAGCGAAAGACTTAAATAATAATGAAAAGGCTTCAATATAACCAGCTAAGAATACCAAGATATCTGAATAAACTGAATAGTAAACATGTTTCAACAACAACCGAAAAGAAAGTCTGAAACTCCTAAGATACAATCTATGGAACCTCTAACTGGAATAGTCCAAGCAACTGCTGAAAATAAACACAAAAAAGAAGGCATAAACAAAGACTTCAAAGCCTCTGACTGAGAAGAGGCCTCACCAATAACTGGATGGATGTATGGTCCTCAACGGAGCGTCTGCTGAGGAACTCTGTCACCTGCGTCTGCATCATAAAATGATGCACGTCCTAAGGACGTTAGTTCATGGAACATACGGTATGTAAATAGCCAAAATGGAAACATAGGATAAGGTACTATACTCGAAGTAGTTAAAACAGGTACCAAAGTAAGATAGCATAAGCAATAAATGCAGTACATACTGAAAATAGAAACTATGTTGAAAGTCTGTATATCAAAACTAGCTTACTTTAACTTAAGGAGTTTCTCTTATCGACAACCATCACTATGAGCTTTGTGATGATACAACGTCACCCACACTGCCAGAGCCACCCCATACTTTGCCGGGGTAAGGAATAAAAACTAGGGGAGTGGATTCATCCCAAAATTGGATCATCTCAGTGGCAATGAGGAGTTGTACTTTTGGTACAATCCTATCCTACGTTGGCTACATAGTTTATGAGTTCAAGTTATTATTACTCTCGCTCATATCAGTGCTCAATACTACTCCCAAAATAATTTTTATACTTCTCATAACTTAAAGAGTAAGAGTTCTCAAAGTGTTTCTTTTATCTTTTGGGACTTAGCCCAACTTAGCTTTTTCTTAACTTTTCTCATCTTGACTCTTTTCTTTGGCTGAAAATGGTATCATTACAAGTATCTCAAAAAAAACATAAATGCATTACTCTATCTTGCAAATGCAAAACTTTAAATACCTCTTAACTTTAACTCAAATTGTGAACTTTATAACCTTTCATGAAGTAGATATAGGGTTCTCATAATATCAACCATAGTTGTAAATCTTGTCTCAATATCTTAATTTAATGATAAAATCAGCAAGAGTCATGATCCTTATCTAGAAAATATGCATGAACAGTATTTTGATGAAATTTACTAGTAATGGAGGAAACTTTGATCTTACTTGTAATTGTGATCTTGGATAAAAATTAGTAGTTAAAGATACTAGAAAAATAGTAGAATAGCTTTTAGAAGGGCCTTACATACCTTAGGAATCAACTTCTCGGAAGAATTAGGGAGAATTCTTGAGAGCCCTAACTTTGCCTTTTGAATATACGCTTGAATTCTTGGAAGATTTTAACGTTAATGAAATGAAATAATATATTTTAGGGAGTAATCGGGTGAAAACCGACGTACTTTATGCTTCCTCAAGTTCAGCTCCTTCTGGCTGAATACATATTGCAAGTTTTTGTGGTTCCGTGATTTTCAAAAATATTTTTAAAAAAACTTAAGTGTGAGTCCGCGTCCCAGGCGCGTCGTGCCCTGGGCACGAGCCTCGTTGTTTTGGAATTAAGTAATGAAAATTATTTTCCGACTCGATTGCTCTAAAATCGGGTCAAGACCATTTTTTCACTCAATGTTTTGCATTAATTGCAAATCCAATCTCGGATTCACAAATGTAGCATAGGAAGATGTGTTATGCGCATGTCTCCTTTCTAGGGGTATTTTGGTAATCTCACCGGGTGTCACAATATCTCCCCTTTGGGATTATTCATCCTCGGATGACAATGATGTTAAAGAATTAGCTCAAAACGTACAAGATTACTTAAACTTAAACAAATATAAATCTTCGAGATCAATCGCGAAAATTTACCTTCAAGGTCCTCATTGAGGCCCACAAACAAGTGTGGATATTTGGCTTTCATATCTTTCTCTGCTTCCCATATGGCTTCCTCAACAAACTGGTTTCTTCATAATACCTTTACCGTTCGAAGCAATCTCCTTAGTCCTCAATTTGCGAACTTGTCGGTCTAGTATCTGCACGGGGACCTCTTCATATGTCAAGCTATCTTTGACCCCAATACTCTCTAGAGGCACAGCCAGTGTGGGATCTCCCAAACATTTCTTAAGCATAGAAATGTGGAATACTGGGTGAATAGCAGCTAACTCTAGTGGCAATTCCAATTCATATGTCACATTACCAATCCTCTTATCAATCTGGTATGGCCCAATATATCGTGGACTGAGCTTCCTTTTTTTGAATCTCATAACTCTCTTCATCGTTGACACCTTTAGGTACACCCAATCACCTACCTCAAATTCCAAATCCCTCCTTTTAATATCAGTGTAAGACTTTTGTCGACTTTGGGCTGTCTTTAGTCTTTCTTGGCTAACTTTCACCTTTTCCTTAGCCTGATGGACTAAATCAGGTCCTATCAATCCTGCCTCACCAACTTCAAACCACCCAATGAGAGATCTACACCTTCTCCCATAAAGGGCCTCATATGGTGCCATTTGTATGCTAGCCTAAAAACTATTATTATAGGAAAACTCAATCAAGGGTAAGTCATCATCCCAAATACCTTTAAAGTCTATCACATATGGCCTCAACATATCCTCAAGGGTCTGTATGGTCTACTCGGCTTGCACATCTATCTAGGGATGGAAGGTTGTACTAAGATTCACCTTTGTACCAAGCCCTTTCTGAAAGAATTTCCAAAATTGTGTTGTGAACTGGGATCCTCTGTCTGAAATAATGGATATAGGGACCCCATGCAACCTAACAATCTCCTTAATGTAAAGCCTGGCATAATCCTCAGTTGTATCAGTTGTCTTGACAGGTAGGAAGTGAGCTGACTAGGTCATTCTGTTTACTATAAGCCATATCGAATCGTGTTGTCTATGAGATCGAGGTAAGCCTGTTATGAAGTCCATGTTAATTATCTCCCACTTCCACTCTGGAATTTCAATATTCTGGGCCACACCCCAAGGACTTTGATGCTCCACCTTAACTTGTTGGCAATTCGAGCATCTGGACACAAACTCTGCGATGTTCTTCTTCATGACACCCCACCAATAAACCTCCTATACATCCCTATACATTTTTGTTGCACCTAGGTGAATAGAGTATCTGGTGTTATGAGCCTCAGCTAGGATTCTGTCTCTAAGACCATAAACACTTGACACACACAATCTGCCTTGGTATCTCAAGACTCCATCTCCCCCTTTTGCAAACATTAATACTTTTTGTTTCTGAACATCTTCTTTCAGATGAAGGAGGATATAAGATCCCTGTCTTGCTTTTCTTTCACCTCCACATCCAAGGATGACTCTGCCCCATTTTTTTATAATGGCACCACCCTCGTTAGAATCTTCAATCTGCACCCCCAAGCGGGCTAGCCTATGCACTTCCTTAACCAATTCTTTCTTTTCATCCTCAATGTGTGCAGCGGTCCCCATGGTCAACCTGCTAAGAGCATCAGCAACTACATTAGTTTTACCTGGGTGATAGAGGATGTTCATGTCATAGTCTTTCAACAGATCCAACCATCTCCTCTACCTCAAGTTCAGCTCCTTCTGGCTGAATACATATTGCAAGTTTTTGTGGTTCGTAATACATATGCCCACTTTAGAGATAATGTCTCCAGATTTTAAGAGCAAACACTACAACAGCAAGCTCAAGATCGTGGGTGGGGTAGTTCTTCTCATGGGTCTTAAGTTATCTAGAGGCATATGCTATCACCTTGCCTCTTTACATCAGTATGCATCCCAATATAACTTTGGAAGCATCCCAATATACTACAAAGCCATCAGCTCCCTCGAGTTGGGATAAGACCGGGGCTGTAGTCAGCCTAGTTTTCAACTCTTGAAAACTCTTCTCACCAGCTTCTGACCATACGAGCTTAACTTTCTTCTAAGTTAGCTTAGTCAAGGGAGCTGAGATAGAAGAATATACCTCTATGAAACACCTGTAGTAACTTGCCAAGCCCTAGAAACTCCTTATCTCTGTTGGATTTATGGGCCTTTGGTCAATTATTCACTGCCTCAAATCTTTTGGGAATCAACTTGGATGCCTTCACCAGACACAATATGACCCAAAAAAACGTCATAGATGCTAATAGAACTCACAGTTTGAAACTTTGGCATACAACTGTTGGTCCTTAAGGGTCTGAAGGATAATTCTAAGATGGTCAACATGCTTCTCCTTGTTACGAGAGTAGATCAAGAAGTCATCTATGAACACATGATGAACATATCTAGGTACAGCCTCAACACCCTATTCATAAGGTCCATGAAAGCTGCTGGTGCATTTGTCAGTCCAAATGACATGACCAGAAACTCGTAATGACCATAGCGGGTTCTGAAAGCTGTCTTAGGGATATCCCTTTCTCTAACCTTAAGTTGATGGTACCAAGATCTGAGGTCCATTTTGGAGAAACAAATAGCTCACTGCAGTTGGTTAAACAGGTCATTAATTCTGGGAAGAGGATATTTGTTCTTTATGGTGACCTTATTTAACTGACGGTAATCTATGCACATTCTAAGAGAACCATTTTTTTTCGCATGAAGAGAACTGGAGCACCCCAAGGTGAGACGCTTGGTCTAATAAAACCCTTATATAGGAGGTCTTTCAGCTGCATTTTCAACTCTTTTAGCTCTGAAGGAGCCATACGATAAGGAGGAATAGATATGGGCTGAGTATCTATCCCAAAGTCTATCTCTCTATCAGGAGGGACTCCAGGAAGATCCTCAGAAAAGAATTCTGGGAACTCATTCACTACTGGGATAGACTGGAGAGATGGTGCCTCGACACTAGAATTCTTGACTTTGACTAGGTGGTATATGCACCCTTTGAAAATTAACTTTCTGCCTTTGAAATATGAGACAAAATGACCCTTAGGAAAAACTGAGTTATCCCTCCACTCTAAGATTGGCTCATCAGGAAACTGAAATTTGACCACCCTGATTCTGCAATCTATGGAAGCATAACCAACATGAAGCTAGTCCATGCATAGAATGATGATAAAATCTACCATGTCTAGCTCAACCAAATTAGCTACGATATTTTTATGGTAAAATGATACTGGGCAACCCTTATAAATTCTTTGGGCTAAGATAGATTCTCCAGTAGGAGTGAAAACACAAAAAAGGCTCAAATAGACATTCTGGACTGACCCAAAACTTCATAGCTACATAAGGAGTCACAAATAACAATGTGGCACCTGGGTCTAATAATGCATAGACATCATAAGTAAAGACTTTGAGCATATCGATAACCACATCTGGTGAGTTCTCCTGCTCCTGTCTGGTAGTCATGGCATATACACGGTTTGTGCCCCCGCCTGCTTCTGATATAGTACCCCTCTGAATTTCCTGACCCTGTAGTGCTAAAGAAACTGATTAAGATTTATTATCTCTCGTGTTCTGCCTCCCCATAGGATAATCCTTCAAGAAGTGTCCCACCTGACCACATTTGAAATAACCATTTGTGCCCATAAGGCACTTTCCTGGATGAGACCTGCCACACTTACCACACACGGGATAACGAGTCGATCCTTGAGCTATGCTACCCTGTGACTGGCAGTCGTGAAACCTGTGGTGTGATCCCTGCTCATTTCTGACCCTCGGTGCAGGTACGCTAGCCGATGAGGGTGTTGGTCCAGATATCTTAGGCTGAAAGGATGAGTGATTGTCATTTCCAACCCCCCTCTTACCTGTCTCCTGGCCTAATGTCTTGTCCCTCTTGCTCCTGAACTCCTCTTTATCCTATATTTTCTCCTCCTCTACCTGTTGCACATAAGTCATCAAGGAGCTATGTCCATATCCCCAATCAGCATAGCATTTATGCCCTCTCTCTTAGTCATCCGAGAGAGTCCTGACACAAATAAATCTATCCTAGTGCATGTCTGCCACCATCATTGGAGCATAACGGGACAACTGAGTGAACTTAAAGTTGTACTCTCGCAGGCTCATAGTTTCCTGCTTTAGATTCAGAAACTCCCTCACTTTAGCCTGCCTCACCTCTCTAGGAAAATACTTTCCCAGAAAGGCCTCCTCAAATACTGCCCAACTTAAAGTTGGCCCTCCTTCTGCCCTGTCTCCTTTCCACTGATAAAACTAGAGTCTAACTACTCCTTTGACCTGATAAGCAGCCACCCGCTCAGTATCACATGAGTGCATAACCTGAAATACTTTCTGGAGCTCCTCAATAAAGCTCTCAGGATCCTCTTTCATATTAGACCCTGTGAACTCAGGTGGGTTCATCCTCAGGAACTCACGAACCCTGGTGGTATTTGAACCATCATTCCTACCATCTCTCTGTCGACCTCCCTGTGTGGTGACCGTCTGTGCTAAAGTCTGGATAACCTAACAGAGCTCAGCATTCGAGATGTCTGCTTGCGGTGGTTGATCAGCAGGCACAGCTAGACCTCTAGGTTCCTCAGAAATTGGCCCAGGCTGGTTTGCATTCCGCCTGGATAGGCGCACTCTACCCCTTGCTGGTCCAACAGCTCTATGTGGAGGCATGATCTGAAAAAAAAATTACGTTAATGTACAAGTTAGAAGGGACTTAATAAAGGTAAACTTTGAAGTACGAGAGGGAATAACAATCGATAGTGACACTTTCTAATGCCTTGTAGCCTCCTATTATAGATGTGGTGCGTTTTACACCCATAATACGGACTCTACTAGACACGATTTCGTATGACTCCCTAGGACTCTTGAACTCTGTACTCAGATATCAAGTTTGTCACGCCCCGAGTTCACACCCTGGGCATGGTCGGCACCCAGAACCATTTGTGGTCCCAAGCTAACCACTTCGGCTGCCTACTTTACTCAACGGAAGACTTAAATGATACTGGAAAGGCTTCAATATAACCAACTAAGAATACCAAGATGTCTGAATAAACTGAATAGTAAACATGTCTCAACAACAACATAAAAGAAAGTCTGAAACTCCTAACGTACAGTCTATGGAACCTCTTACTGGTATAGTCCAAACAACTGCTGAAAATAAATACAAAAAGAAGGCATAAACAAAGACTCCAAAGCCTCTGACTGAGAAGAGGCCTCACTAATAGCTGGATGGTCCTCAATGGAGCATCTACTGAGGAACTCTGTCACCTGTGTCTGGGTCCTAGGACGTCAATACGTGGAATGTATGGTATGTAAAATAGTCAAAACGAAAACATAGGATAAGGTACTATTCTAAAAGTAGTTAAAACATGTCTCAAAGTAAGATAGCATAAGTAATAAATGTAGTACATACTGAAAATAGAAACTATGTTGAAAGTCTGTATATCAAAACTAGCTTACTTTAACTTAGGGAATTTCTCTAATCGATAATCAGCATAATGAACTTTGTGATGATATAGCGTCTTGCCCACACTGCTAGAGTCGTCCCATACTTTGTCGAGGTAAGGAACGAAAACTAGGAGAGTAGATCCATCCCAAAACTGGGTCTCAATCGCAATGAGGAGTTGTACTTTTGGTACAATCCTATCCTATGTTGGCTATGTAGTTTATGAGTTCAAGTTATTATTACTCTCACTCATATCAATGCTCAGTACTAGTCCCAAAATAATTTTTATACTGCTCATAACTTAAAGAATAATAGTTCTCAAAGTGTCTCTTTGATCTTTTGGGACTTAGCCCAACTTAGCTTTTTCTTAAATTTTCTCATCTTGACTATTTTCTTTGACTAAAAATGGTATCATTACAAGTATCTCAAAAAAAAAAATTACTCAACCATCTTGCAAATACAAAACTTTAAATATTTCTTAAACTTAACTCAAAATGTGAACTTTATAACCTTTCATGAAATAGATATAGGGTTCTCATATATATTATCAACTATAGTTGTAAATCTTGTCTCAATATCTTAATTTAATAACAAAATCAACAAGAGTCATGATCCTTGTCAAGAAAATATGTATGAACAATATTCTGATGAAATTACTAGTAATGGAGGAAACTTTGATCTTACTTGTTATTGTGATCTTGGGTAAAAATTAGTAGCTAAAGATACTAGAATAATAGTAGAATAACTTTTAGAAGGGTCTTACATACCTTGGGAATCAAGTTCTTGGAAGAATTAGGGAGAATTCTTGAAAGCCCTAGCTTTGCCTTTTGAATATACGCTTGAGTTCTTGGAAGGTTTTAAAGTTAATGAGATGAAATAGTATATTTTAGGGAGTAGTCGGGTGAAAACTAATGTACTTTAGGCTTACGAAGAGTGGGAAAAGTCAGAACTACCCTTTCTTAGAATAAAAGAAGAAATTTTCACCCTGTATACCATGTTCGCGTCGCTTCTGGGGCGTGGATATGTGTATTTTGCTAAAATTCCTGATTTTCAATTTCCTTTCAAAAATTTAAAATAAATTCATAAGTGTGAGTCCGCATCCCAGGCGCATCGCCCCCTGGGCACGCACCCTCATTGTCCCAAAATTAATTAGCAAAAATTCTTTTTCGATCTGGTTGCTCTAAAATCAGGTTGAGATCATTTTTTCACTCAATTTTTCGCGCTAATTACAAATCTGGTCTCGAATTTGCAAACGAAACATGGGAAGACGTGTTATTCGCGTATCTCCTTTCTAGGGGTATTTTGGTAATCTCACCGAGTGTCACAAAAAGAGGAACCATGGACTGTAGATAGTCCTCATGGTTCCTGCTCGGCAGTTATTCTTTTAGGGGTATTTTAGACTTTATCTATCTTTTTAACTTCAATACTACGTCATTTTGAGTTATTTTAAGTGGGATTTAGGGTTTTCTATCAGTCTATTCTCTCAATTCCCAATCCAAATAAAAACTCTTTAAATTCCTCTTCCAAGGCAATAACAAGATCAAACTCTAAGGTTCTTCAATTCAAGTCTCCATTTTCAAATTTGAAGTAAGGATTTCATTCCAGATATGTGAAAATTTCATCAATGGGTCCTCTTCCATCCATGGAGTCCCAATTTAAACTCAATTTCTCAAATTAGCTTCTTACGATTTCTTATGGATCCTACTCAACCGCATTGGATTCTTCAAAATTGATCTTCTAATGTATGATTAAAACATAAATTGATGATTTTAAAGATGAATTTCATGAGCTCATATCATGTATGACTTTTACCATTATGAATTCAACTAGCATGACATGCATGAACTATGATTTGAAGAGAATTATGAAATTAAGATGCTCTTAAGGAAATATCACTATGATTTTTTTATGAAATTTAGTCATGCTTCTAATGGAAGCATTCATACTATGATTTTATAAAATTAGCCTACTTCCGACTGAAATAATTTTCACATGATATTATAATTTGATCACTTTTGATTGAAGTGATCATAAGTATGACATTATGATTTGAGATTTATTCCGATTAAAGTTTTCTCACATGACTTGATGCTTTTAATTAAGTATCTGAGACTAGCTTGTTACGAGATTGTGACGTGATTTAGAAACTGTTCTTATGATTTGAGATTTTCATGAACTTACAGATTATACTAGATTTTTACCCTTTTTTCAAAAACTATGATTTATGATTATACATGACTATTCCGATTGAAAATATTACCTAGCACTGAGTTAGACTAGCAGTGATTACCCAGATCCCAAAATTACGTTCCACTGTAAGATGTCTTAATTAGACAAAGACTAGCTAGTGGATCAACTTAAGCTTATGATCAGAGGGGAATATAGGAATTCAAAAACATGGGTGCACCATTTAAAAAAGGGATAAAATGATGTTGTTTGCTATGATCAAACCCCCAACCTTCATGTTAGAAAAAAAAACCCTTGAACTACTGAACCAACTTGTCATTCTGGAAATGAGTTCCTTTAGCTAATATTTATTATATTCCTTAAGAATTATATAAGCAATATACTAAATTTAGTCGGACGACCACGGGTTCTTGTGACCCAAAAAATACACTTAAATTCGTCCCTGCTTATGATTAAGGTCCTTACCTAGCAAGTAGCACAATCTGTTTTTGGTATAGGGTCTGGACTCCATGTCATAGCTTACATGGTTTATGTTGGTTAACGGTATTTCCCACTTAGTTTATGATATGACTTTGAGATTTGTGCATTGACCTTGCATCGTTTATTCTGGTTACTTTAGATATCATTTTTGTTACCAGACTTATGTGGACATTACATCATCATTTTTCGAACTAATCATGTTATTGCATATTTTCAATACTCAGTACATTCCATAGTATTTTTTGGATTTATCATGTTATTTATCATGCTATTGCATATTTTTCATACTCAATACATCCCATAGTACTGATTGCATACTTTTTTTGCCTACATTAATATGGTTCAAGTGTTTCTCATCCAACTTATGATTAATATCATATTTGGCGACGTGCTAGAGTCAGTGAATACTCATGTTTTGGCATGTGGCTTATTTTACTTTTCAGTAGGGGTGTGCAAAAACCGAACTAACCAACTAAATTGAACCGATAAAAACGTTATTGGTTTATTGTTATTGGGTTATTAGGTTATTAAGTTTTTAATGATTTTAAAAATAAAGATTATTGGGTTATCGATTTGATATCGATTTTTACTATTGGGTTATTAGGTAAACCACTAACCCAATAAGACTATAATAATTTATTATTTTACCGTTCATAAATATTAAATATTAGTAATTTAATAATAATAATAATAATAAAACACTATAGCAATACTTCACATATTTTTCTTTACAATACTTAAAGTGATTAGTTATCCACTTTACTATTTTAGTTTGTAATTAACCAATTATAACTTTTGCAAGTTTGTAAACATGATCTTCGTACTCTATCTGTTTTTTATTAATGCAAATTCTCATTATCATTCTTACCGGATAAATCGAAAACTGAATCGTTAAGGACTTAAAATCGATAAATCAAAAATCGATAAAAACTATCTTATTGGTTTAGCATATTTAATAACTGATAAACTGAACTGATAATGTGTAAAATCGAACCAAACCGACCGATGCACACCCCTACTTTTCAGACTCAATTTTATGTTTTGAAACTACCTACTTTTCAGACTCAATTTTATGTTTTGAAACTAGTAACTCTTCCATGTAAGTAGAGGCTTTTTCAAACATTGTCAAAAGTAGAGGCTTTTTCAAACATTGTCAAATAACTCAGCTTATGTTGCCATTTTGGTTTTTCTTGAGATTGTATTTGGTTTAGACTACCATGGTTTATTCCGCTTCACTATGCTATCTCTTATTTTAGTATGCTTACGATCCCTTGAAATTCTAAGTACCATATTACGACAATGGTAGCTCGGGTCATGACATTGAAGCTTTTCAATCCAATTCCAAAGCTAAAACTTATCCCAGGAGGACTGTTTTTGTTGCTTTTCCAAAATCTCGAGGTAGTCACTCATGTTACCCAAACATTGTGGAGCTTCTCCCTTCAAATTGTTTCACGCTAAATCTAGAACTACTAATGAATGCATCTTGTTATGTAGATTGAATGCATCCAAAACTATCAATAATGTAAAATTAGATTTTGAGCCTAACTCACGCCCCAAAAACTAGTTCAAAGGAAGAAGGATTGCTCAAGCCACCAATGCGAGACTTTTTTCATTCTTCAACACTTCACCTCACGCCCAGTGCTTAGCATTTGGTGCATGGGTAATTTTAATTTCTCGAGAGCCCAACATTGGGTGAGATGAATCATGCTCAATTAACATTGGGTGTGTTTATTTCCTAAACACAATATATTAGTTATTCGAATTTTCACCATCTCAATCAACTTCCCCTTGATAACCCTATATTCCAAAAATCTACACAGCCTCGCAGCCCTCATAACCCAATACAACCCCGACAGAAGACATGACCCTAATCTACCATCTACCACCACAAGAGCCACTAAAGCAAATAAACAGAAGTCAATGGTTTACACCACAACAAGAGGAGAGTCTAAAATACAACTAAACGCAAGAATCAACAAAAGGGAAGTAAATATACCAGTCCAATGCAACAACTAGTAAAGAAACTCTAAACAAACAGCTCGACGAGAGGAGAGGAGACGATACAAGGCTTTTGACATTTTATATAATCACCCTGAGATAATTATGTTCACGAAAAACAAAATTAATGAGGCTCACTAAGATTTTAAGCTGCAGAGTTCCCTACATTTAACTCTTAACATAATGCAATTTTTCACGAATACACCATATCTGCAAGCTACTGTATTTTCTTCAGTCGTCCGTATATTACTAGCAGGATCACACAGAAATTTTGAGAGGAAAGGAATGACATCAATAACTAACCAATACTTAAAGGAACAATGACTAATTTTGAAGCGATAAATATCTTATAGGACTCAGCGATAGCTGCGGTAAGTGGGGCTGTACATGCAGCTCTCTGCATATGCCACTAGGTCCTTGGGCTCTGGTAGACGAGTGGCCAAACCTATGGAGCAACAAAAAGGACAAAGTTCAAGAAATATGTGTAAGCAATGTGAATCTTCTATGACAAGATTCCAGAGGAGAAACATACCTAATTCATATGCTTTAGCTGCCACTTTGGCAGCAATATGGGCTGAAATCTTCCTTATGTTGGAAAATGGGGGGTATATGAGTCCCTTTTCAAAGTTCTCTTGAGAAACTTGCTCCGCTAAAGATTCCGCTGTTTCAAAGAACAAAATTGGAGATAAAAGTAAAGAGCTTATGAAGTAGAAAAAAATAAAAAAGAGAAGTCATCTTCCACAACGGAAGAGGCAATGAATGTCTCCCTTATAGTTTGCAAGACACAGCTAGCTCATGGAAACATGAAAATCCCTGCGACCAAGACACATGAGCAATTTCATGGAATCAAACGGCAAAGGAGAACCTATGCTTGCAATTTTACGGACAAAATCTTTTGTCTTCGCTGGCTGAACATTAATCTCCAAGGTTTGTACCTACTTCATTAACATCTGGGCTACACCCTTGGTTGCTATTGGCTGCTAT
The DNA here is from genome assembly GCA_000787875.1 of Solanum virginianum. Lineage (NCBI taxonomy): Eukaryota > Viridiplantae > Streptophyta > Magnoliopsida > Solanales > Solanaceae > Solanum > Solanum virginianum. The sequence goes on from DF358532.1 coordinate 84,174, forward strand.
GCTGCTTGGACTCAAGTGCGGGTATCCGACCCCGGTGTGCAACTCGTTTAGAATTTGGGGGTACAGCTACGGATGGGGCGACTTGGCTAAAATAATTCAAAATTCTAAAAAGAGAACTATAAGAAAACCTAAAATGCTGTAGGATGTAGCCAACAGTTCAATCTTTCATTTTGACAATATCTCAAGTTGTATCAATTAGCAGGCAGCTAAATTAGATCTTTAATTTTCCATTTTTCCTTCAAATTTTGTCATGGATTGTGGTCAAAGTACCCGATCTCGATCGACCACACCCAGTACAAAAAGTACCACTTGATGACACAGTCAGCCCAGCAAGGACCACGGATGCTGTCCCCTGGAACAAAAACAAGATAATACAATTGCTATAGAATGTGTGTAACAAACAGAAAACCACCACTTCTTACTCCCAGCACCCGTGAAAAGAAAACAATAACAAATTTATGAATCCTTGACTTACCTGTATGTCATCATTGAAAACAAGGTGGCTAGTTCCACCATAGAGCAAGGCTGGAAAGATGCTGATCATGGTAAATTATATCAGTAACATGGCATGCAATTTCCATCCAGAGAATTTCAAAATATAAGCATGGATGCATGTCAGGTGGACAACTCGTCATTCCAAAAAGAAAAGAACAATGATTGTACGTAAGCTCGTCAGTATTTTCCCTTTCTTCCTGTTCTTCTCTTCCCTTATTACGGATTTTTGGAAAGAGGGGGTAAAACTTACAGGCTACCAGGAGCATGTCATCGTGGACGCGAATTGCACCAGAAATTATCAGTCCTAGACCAAACCCAGGGAAGATATATGCATTATTTGCCTATACAAGGAAAAGAGAAGTTTAGTATGGATCTTGCATACATCCTGATAACATAAAGAAATGTATCAAAAAGAAAAAAAAATTTGATGATAATGGAAAACACTAAGGTTTTGAAATCTCTGACCTGGCCAGACGCGTAGACCTTCCCCTTGTACTCAACTGGAGCAAATGGGCTCCCACTAGCAAAAATGGCTCGCCCCTGAAGGAGATGTGATAAAAACGTTATACAACTTAATAAATCATTACACAAGCATATGGACCTGGGAGTGAAATATTGACCACGTAAGAGACCAACTTCGAACATGAAAAGTAAACAGAATCTTACCTCACTCCAGGTATAAGCCTCCTCAGCAGTACACTCGGACTGTGATGTTGGATTGGAAAGGGCAAAAATAATTGGTTTCTGCAAGACATAAAATTGAAGGAAAAAGAAACCATCAGTTTATTGCCTCACATGTTTAACTATACAAATTGGTTGGACTACAGATAGTAGCTTTTCCTATCCAAGTCAGGATTCATTATCTCACCTCATTTAAGGATGTCATAGCTTGTACAACTTCTTTAGTGAATGTTCTCCCAGCTCCAGAAGACCCAATCAAGACTGTAGGCTTAATTGACTGGCACAAAACGAGAACTGTGAGAAGAGAGGGAGTAGGGGATTTTGGGAGGTAGAGGAGGAAAAAATTGAGGTACCACCTTCACAGCATTCACCAGTTCTTTTACTGGTTCGTGGTCATGTGCCCAGGGCCTCTTAAAATGTTGAAGCATGTCCATGCGAGACTTAACGATCAGCCCCTAGAGAGAGAATTGACATATGGATGCTTCAATAGCATACAAGCTGTGGGAAATGATGAAAATAAATAAGAATTCTGATAAAGGAAATTTTAATACCTTAGAATCCACCATCCAAATTTTCTTGCGAGTCTCTTCTAGAGGGATTCCAGTCTGCACAAAAAAGAGTTATGGATAATGGCTTGTATAATATCTTCATTTTAGGTGCAGTTGAAACTAGAATGGAAAGATCTAATTAAAGATAGATGAATTGTTTTATGTAAGTCTGAACCTGCTTTGACATCTCAAGAGCTATTAGTTCAGCTATACCTGTGCCAGCCTGCATTGACCAAAGGTGAATGGGAAACAAAATGATCAACCATTGAGGAAGAAAGGGTGATCAAATCAGAAGAAATACAAGCAGCTCTTGAGTAATTGCTAAAATCTTAGAGCAAGGAACACACAGCAACTTTAAACAGAATCCCATTTCGGTCCTACAGTACACAATACTTCTAGTGGCAAAAGAAAGGTCACAGTTCAAAGTGCAAAAAGAAGATAAAGTCTGCAGTATAAGTGATAGATGTACCTCCCCTGCTCCAAGGAATAAGAATGTATGTTCAGCCAAGCTTCCTCCAACCAAATTCAATGATGCCATCAGCCCAGCAAGGACCACGGATGCTGTCCCCTGGAACAAAAACAAGATAATACAATTGCTATAGAATGTGTGTAACAAACAGAAAACCACCACTTCTTACTCCCAGCACCCGTGAAAAGAAAACAATAACAAATTTATGAATCCTTGACTTACCTGTATGTCATCATTGAAAACAAGGTGGCTAGTTCCATACTTGGCAAGGAGGTCGAATGCATTATGATTTGCAAAGTCTTCAAACTAGAGATGTGGATAAACAAAGTCAGATTATCAAGTAAAATGTTTAAGTGCACTTATCTGCAATTTTGCAGAAAATATCTACCTGAATGAGCACTTTTTCCCCAAAATTCTGCTTGACGGCATACATAAATTCATCTATGAGTTCGGCATACTCCTGAGAATGGAACAGAGGATCAAACAAAGAACATTAAAGAAATATTACATCTTCGATAAATATAAGGTAAAGTCAGCATATGATCAGATATAAAGTTTGTGAACCTTTCCAGTAGCTCTTCTTTGCCTGAGTCCAATGTAGAATTCATCATTCAACAAATTCTCATTGTTTGTACCCACATCAATGGTAATGGGCAAACACTGAAAAGAAAGAGAGGATAATCAGACTTTCATCTGATAGACAGAAAAAGCAAAGAGCAAGCAGCTATGATTATAAAACTGATAAACCTAGTACTCCACCGTCCCAATGAACTGCAAAGTTGGGTATGAGGGTCCTAAAATTTTTGAAAATTTACATTTTTAGAGACTCGAAAAACATTATTATAAATAATCACTTTTTTTGTTTAGTACTTAGACAATTTTTTTGTGTGTGAAAATCATTGTCAAGGAAACAGATGTTCGACTCTCCAAGTAGTAATAGTGCCACACAAATTGGAAGATAGGAAATATATGACATTATAGAACCATGTGTTCATAGCATATACAGCAGAGTGCTGTTACAGGAAATTACGAGAGGGGACGACTGGGAAACTGTCTGATAATGCTCAGGCTGTAAGATTAAAAACTTCTATTCTCAAATTACAGATTCATTTGATAAACACCAATCAGAATGAATTCACAACCATAAACAACGAATCACAGAATATGACTCTATGACAAGGTGTTAGTGGATAGAGTGATAATGTGAAATACCGGAATAACCATATAGATATAGAGTGATAATGTGAAATACCGGAATAACCATATAGATATAGTAGTACTTGTGGAATAAAGGTAACATATAAATTCCAACTACTGTCACATCTGTCCTACAGAAACTTACAGAGAGCAGTGTATAAAGAGAGCTTGGAATAAAGGTAACATCTAAATTCCAAAATACTGTCACATCTGTCCAACAGAAACTTACAGCTGACGGGCGAATGCCTCCCAGAGCAGTGTATAAAGAGAGCTTGCCCACTGGTATCCCCATTCCCTGGTAAAATGTAATAATTGTTATAATATGTAAATAAACAAGGACAAAGAAATACATTATGGAAAATGATATATATAGGTCCAAAAAAAGAACTGGAACCATTAATTAAACTGGAGGATTTATTTGTCCTGAAAAAAAGACTTTAGGATTTTCAACAAAATGAATACACAATGTACCTGGCAACCAAGGTCCCCAAGGCCCAGAATTCGTTCTCCATCAGTAACAACAATTACTTGAATTTTCTTCTCAGGCCAATTTTTTAATACCTCATGAATTTTGCCTCTGCAGAAAGCTAGCACATATTAGTTTTAACAAGAAATAAGAAATGTCAGGCCTTTAATTTGAGAAGCTATCTAGAGCACTTCAAATGCTTACTTTTCTTTCAAGCTGATAAAAAGACCTTGAGGACGCCTAAAGATGCTACCATATTTCTGGCATGCTTTGCCTACAGTTGGTGTGTAAACTATAGGAAGCAGTTCCTCAACATTGTCAATAAGAAGCTTGTAGAACAGCCGTTCATTCATTTCCTGCACCACAATTCATACAACAATAAACAAGAGTATTATGGAGCCACTGGATATATGTGCAAAAGGACTTTCGGACTTGAGCTGAACAAGCAAATGGTTTTCCATTTCCCTATGTCACCACACTTGAAAGATCACTCCTAATCATCTGTGCTCTGCTCAATTTGGTATAACAGAAAGGAACTGATGCAAGATACAACCTTAATTGCAGAAAGTATTATAACCTTAAAATCATTTTGTTAACTACCTGAAGATCCATCATGGCCATGTATCTTTGAAGTGGTACATCATATTTACGGATGCTGTTCATCATTTTCTTGACCTGAGACAATGAGTGGCACAACAATGTTGTTATTGAGCTTTCATCTGATCAGAAAAGGAGAGACATGGAAACTGTAGGATCTGTAAAATGCAGAATATACAACCTGAAGGTCATGACTAATTACAACAGGAGGAAGAAGACCACGCAAATAGTGGGTTTCTCTCTCTCTCTCTGTGAAAGCAAGGCCTTTGTTGTAGTGTGGATTACGCAACAATGAGAAACCACTGCAAGCAAAAGAACACGGTATGTTTTAGTGCATGTAAGTAATACAACATCAGAGATAGTCAAATGTCAGTAATACTAGAGCCTGTTTTATTAAAACAGAAGTAGTATTTGTTAAATGAATGCTGAAAGGAGATGATCTTTGTAAGGAAAGAAAAATGACATGGAACCTCAGCCCTTTTTAACAAAGCACATAGGATTATTTTCATTTTCCCCGACAAAGAAAAGGAGGAGAATTAATGTTGGTAAAAGGGATACGTAAGTCCACAAGGTTCAATCAGCAAAGTGCATATGTCTATAGCAAAGTGCATCTAGATATCTCAACAAGATTCAATCAGCAATTAATTAACAACTTCAATATATTAAGAAATAAGCATATAATATGCTCAAACTTAATGCCCATATCTTGTAATTGTTGCATCTTCTTGATGATTTTTATTGAAATCACTTACTTCATCAAACAATAATATGCTCTAACTTGATATGGAAAACTCAGTCTGGCATCACCCTTGGTGACTGTAGGAACATAGAGGCATCATACTTGGGAAACATTATTTATAATGTAAATTACTCCATCTATCCAACAATAGTTGTTCACTATTGACTTAGCACACGACTTCAGCAGCAGACAAGCACTAAGTGATAGGCGTAATTTTATAATATCACCCTTACTAAATATAAGTCATCCGAATATTGAAAAATGAGTATTATTTAACGATGGTAAAAAACACAAAATGTTAAATTATACCTTGATTTTATAAACTGGACAAGTATTGTTAGACATCTCAAAATAGTTCAGTGGACTATATGAAACTTAAGATGACAGTGACCACAAAAAATATGTCCACATTTGTTAACCAAAAAGACAAATACCAATCCCAATAGCTCTTAAGTGGGGACAAATTCTTATATTTTCTTCCCAAAAATATTTTAATTTTAATTGTAAAAGAAATAGAAGAAAGCAAGTGCCTTTATGGATATTAACAAAAGATCTAAGAAAATCAGATAATGAAAATATAGACAAAATGGTTATAAGTCTAGTTGGGATGAAAGCTCCATTGCTTTTCTTTTTCTAATTAAAAAAAAAGAGTCAGAATAGAAGAGCCTCAAAAACTAGATAAACCCATTCAGTTGGAATGACATGAACATCGGGAGACCACGGGATCAAGCCATTAAAACACTCAACACATAGCGGGAGCTTAGTGCATCGGACTGCCCTTTGATCAGATTAATTAAAACTCATCTAAATCTTAAACTTAAAACCCCATTTGGGAGCAGAAAGCATAGAAATTATCAATTCAAAATTCAAAAGAAGTGATGTTTCACCTAGCAACAGATAAGGTCCAAGGGGTAATGGACTGATCTTCTGTGGCACTATCCTCTCCATAAACATCTGCAACTCCGCCAGTGACAGTAGATTTGATCTCCTTCTCTACTGGTGCAGGATTTTCCGTCAAAGCATTCTCTACCAATACACTAACATTTCTGTCTCCGGGTTTTCCATTTGAGCTCACGGAGGCCACCACAATAGGAGCTGAAACTCTTCTGCTTGACTGAGTCAAGCATCTTGAAACCCCAGATGGGGAATTGTTCTGCAAATTACAAAGAAAAATGAAAAATTGTCCTCAACTGAAAAAAAAAACAGTGGCGTAATCAACAACTTTTTCAGCTCAATTCTAAATATGGGAGTTCTTCCCTTTTCCTTTCCTATCTCTATCAGTCAACAAGGCGAATAAACAATTCAGAGCTGAATATACGAAAATGGGGTAAGTTCAAAAATGAATCTGAATCAAGAATCAAGCCAATTTCTTGTTCATCAAAAAGATTCATAAGAAATGGAGGTGCAGCAGAAGTAAGTAATTATTACCGTAAAATTGGTTCCATTTAAGGAGAACATAGCGAGAGAAGTTGAAGCAGAAGCAAATGAAGTAAAGAGAGAAAGAAGGAAAGAAGAGAGTAGGTGGGTAATTTGTGATAGATCTGCTCTCTTTCCTTCTTCTTCTTCTCTCCTACTACTTGGTCCTCACAACTCTGCAATTGATCAGGCCATTTTGTAGCAGCCAAATCAACACTCTAATATTTTTCACTGTAACATTTTCTTATTCCACTATTTACCCTTTGGAGCACACCCCATGCCCCACCTCCAACCCCTCCACCTAATTGAGTGATTTTTGTTGATACAAAATAAAATTAAATGACTATATTAGGTAAATTATCAAAGTTCAGTGACTTTTTTAAGATATAAATTTTATATTAAAATTATAATTTGCAGATTTTTTTTTGTGTAAATATAGATGGTTTATCCATTTATTAAATTTACCATCTTTCTATTTTAAAAATAGATGGTCTATCTTTATTAAATTAAAAATTGATATTTTATGAGTGACCAATTCATTAAGATCATAATTATTTATCATCAAATAATTTAAGTGATAAAATTGTAAATATGACAATAAAATTGTCGTTTTCCTATCTAGTTAGAAGCTATAACAAAATAATGTACTTTGATCCAATTATATGAAATAGAAAATTCTTTAATAATTCAAGGATATAATTTAAAAGAAACTTTTATGGAGGTTTAAATCAAGCACAAGATTAGATGAAAAATAATAAACCAAACACTTAATAAAAGATAATCCTTACATTACTAATTTCTACGTTACCAATTCTTACGGTATTCATCTTTGTACCAAACAACTCCGTAATACATTACTATGGGTAACAACTATCCAAACAAGGCTAAGTGTAAAAAAAATATTGAATGTCAAGCCAAGCGTGGATATGAAAAAAAAGTTGTTGAGAGTTACTCCGAAATGATTCTTGCAATTCCAAAAGAATAATTTCTTTTTTGCAACACTTTAATTTTAATTTTTTCTTATGACATATTTGAGGCTACAAGATTAAAGAATATTTTTATACACTTGATATAACTTTAATTTAAGATTACAAAATTTAAAAATATTTTTATTTTTTTAAGCTTTATTCTAGGTCAAACTAAGAAACTATTTTTTAAATAGAAATGTATTTTTTAAAATTTAGAACGCACTTCTTGTACGCTACATAAAATGAGTAATTGCCTCTTATTAAATTTTCTTTACCCCTCTTTCACAAGCTCCCACATTTTATTTTATTGATTTAAATTCATAATCTTATTATTGAAAATAAAAAATACTTATCTTCTGAGTAACTCCATCTCATTCTCTTATTAAAATTTGATATTTAGAATATTACTTAATACATTTTTTTTGTTAAGTATTATATAACAACTATTATTTAAGTGTGTTATTCAATCCAGATATTACTTAGGATTTAGGTCTTTAACACTTCGCAATCCAAATATAATCATCTTTTAATATATTACCTGAACATAGATTTTAATTAAAGTTAATGACTGTAATTTTTCAACTAAAAAATATTTATTTTCTCCTATATAAAAACGTTTATTTATAATTTTAATTTGTTTTAATTATGTTGCTTCTTCCTCTCTATTGTCTTAAAGGCAGTAAAATGTTTAGATTATAATCTATTCACGTCTTTAATTAAAAAAGAATTATATATTCTTTAAAATATACTTTTGCGATATTTAAATAAGAAAAGAAGACAATTACTTGACTAGAATTTTAACGTTACTGGAAAAATATTTTTATTTTTCTTATTTAGAATCAGTGGAATATTCATTGTATTTCATTCTGTTTTTTTTGATAAAACTCATGAGGACACAATATATACCTAGGAATTTCTTCTACATAGACTGACAATCCAAGGAAAGTATTCTTGCCTGTGCTTTATATTTGTCATGGTTTGATTCGATATAATTTAATAATGAAAGAAAATTTTAAAAAATATATTTTTAAATCCGTAATTTTAAATATTTATCGTGTAATATGCAACAAATATGTGTCAACATGGTTGAAACTAACAAGGTTTAAATAGATCGATAAGAGCCTCTATTCTTAATTTAAAAAATTTAATTTAATTTTTTTAAAAATATAAAATTTGATATCGAATATAAATTAGGAAAAAAAACTATTGGACAAAATAAGAAAGTAAAAGGTGGATTCTAAGGCAATGATGCTGACAAGGATCTGTTTGTGCACTACTGTGAAAACTGACATATGAACTGTTAAAGTTAAAGATTTTGTGATTTCCTGCTAATAAGCTAGATATGAAAAATACTCTTTTCATTGGAATTTATATGATATACTAGTAATTACAGCTCGTCTTAACTCGGACTTAATATTTGTTATTTTTTAATCTTAATTTATGTGATATTAATAGATTTTTTAAATATATTTTATAAATTTTTTATTGTAATTTATAAATAAAATAATTTTTTAAGGGTAATATTGTAAAATCACAGTTGAAGCAGCTGAGGAAACAATCAATAGAAATAATAAAAAATGTTGCAGCTATCTGTTTAAGCAGACATGTCAATCAACAGCTATCTGTTTAATCGTCATGATAAAGTAAAAATAAGTTATAGCTGTCTGCTTAAGCAGATACATCAATTGGTAGTTACCTACTTAGTTACCCGCTTAAGCAGACAACTAAAACATGCATATCAACTGAGACGTACCTACTTATCCACAACTCCATACTTAAATACACATGTCAATCGGTAGCTGTTTGCTTAAGCAGGCATGTTGACTGAGATATGTCTAATTTATTTTATAAAAATATAATTTTTTTAATAAATTTTATAATAATTTATAATTATATAAATAATTTAAATTTATTCAAATTACAAAATAAAATTTTTATTCATTTAAATAATATCATATACATTGAGAGGATGGTGATGACTTGCCCCAACATGGATGGAAGTCATGTCTATTTCCGCGTGCCTTAGGGATATTGTCTCATTCCTTCAACAAACAACTCGGAATATAAAATATGAAATATTCAGATAGAATAATACATATATCATATATGAAATAATATAGAATATGTGTGAAAGATACACTTTTTTTTTGCTTAATAAAGAAAGAGATTTAGAATCTCAACCATCATATTTTTCTAGATTCGATCATGTGAAATTCAAATAGCACGTGATTTGAAATAGCACGTGGAAAAAAAAAAAAGAAGATTAACGCCAAACACATAATAAGTTCAACTAGAATAAACGAAAAGCTATTTTAAGTAAATTTGAATTAGTTAAATTTTAAAATCGATGTTAGGTGAAAT
>DF358532.1:94179-111995 GCA_000787875.1 Solanum virginianum
TTTTAAAATCGATGTTAGGTGAAATTTGTTTTTCGAAAACCCCAATAATATGAATTATATTTTCTCAATCCCTAATTAGAATTTTCAACCCTTAATAAAAAAAAGAAAAAACTCATGATTGCTATTAGTTTTTAAAAAAAAAATTATTTCACATTCCATATTTATATTAGAGCTTGATTATTTTGAATTTGTGTCGTGTAGGACATCATTAAGAGAAAATCATTTCCTACCAAATTTTTTCATAGTTAAAGCTCAAATTCAAAAAATTTGATTAATAGAGCAGTAGTCTTATTTACTGCATCGCATCCTTTGATAATAATTGCTACTAGTGTTTCAACCTAAAAATACTTTCTTTTGGTTATTTTTAATTGTCTGATTTGAATTTTGCATGTCTTTTAATAAATAATATTGATATAAATATTTTATCGTAATATTTATGTCAATTGATATTTGGTATTATAATCTTAAAAATAATTTGAAGAATAAGTCATTATTATTAAAAATAAAATATAAAAAAATTATTTTTTACATAAATAAAAATAAAAATTTATTTATAAAATAACGAATAATAAAGTGAAATGAGAAAGTAACATATAATGGGATGTGAACAACACAAGCCACGCAATTTGGCTGGGTGGGAAATGTAATGTTGTACAATTGGCGTCCATGCAAATTAATCACAATTCAGATCAACAAGACAAATGTTTGGGAGTACATCCACATATTTAACACCATCAAATTTCACAACCTACAATTCTTTTAATTTGGACATTAATGATGATGACAAACCATTCATTTGGGCATCCCCATGAAAATAGAAACAAAATGAGATCTCTTGCCCATATATAAATTTAATAAAGAAATATATTTTAGATTTTCTTTAATGCATAGGAAATGGAATTAAAAAAAAGTTTAAGTCATGAATATACATCTAAATTTATCTGCATTTTTTACTTAGATACCTTAACTAAAGTTAATTCTTATTAAACACTTAAACTATTCAAAACATGTATCTATTAAAGTACAAAACGTTGATTTGGCACAAAAATATAAAATGTGAGTGACAAATTAAAGGATGACATTTGACATATAAATAAGAAAAAAATTAAAATAATAAATTATAAAAAACTAAAAAGTAAATCTATATATATAAAACCACCCAACCCCTCCCCCCACCCCAGTACCCAGGCCCGGCCACCCAAACCCCCACCCTCTCTCTCTCTCTCTCTCTCTATATATATATATATATGAATTTTTTTATATGAAATATACAAATATATTTTTTAGTATAATTATATATTTAACATATACATGAATTTTTTTCATATAATTATAGACCATAAAGAAGAAGAGATAAAAATTTTTACATATAAAGAAGAAGAATTTTTTATATATATATATGAAATATATAAATATATTTTTAATATAAGTATATATTTATAATATAATTAAAATATACATATATATGAAAAAAAATTAAATATAATTATAATGCATAAAGAAGAAGAGATATTTTTTTAAAAGAAAAAATAGTATCTTTATACAATGCACGTGCTCCAAAGGAAGTGCACAACACTTTTTTTGCCAAATTAGCATTTTGTGCTTAATAGGTACACGTTTTGAATAGATTAAGTGTTCAATAAAAGCTAGTCTTAGTTGAGGTGACTAAGTGAAATATGCGGACAAGTTTATATGCCTATCAATGACTTAAGCCAAAAACAATTATTGTAAATTACCTACAAAATCCATTCTCCTGAAAATTGATATATTTTACATGTCAAATTAATACGTTTCTTTTTAAAAAAATTTTTTTATATGGTTTCTGATCTTCATTTTAAAGTTTGATTAATTTAAATTCATACTGAAAAAAACGCTTCACTTTATGATAAAGTATTACCTATAAGTTAAAAGGTAATCAAATTTGAATCTCTCACAAAAATGTAAAGAGTATTTATCATTTCACTATAATCTTAATTTTTAGTGGTGCTAAAAAATTTTTGTTTTCCCTAATGTACCGCTAACCACTTTGAAATTTACATTTGAGAAATTTTGGCAAGACAATATGTGAAAAATTGTTCAGTAAATATTCTTGGTGAAACAAAGATGTCAAAATATTTTAAAGTTTTGTCCACTGCAAAAATAAAAATAAAATAAAAAATTTCCCATTTTCATTGAGTTCTGCTTCTACTCATTTGTCATCAACGTTAAGTCATGCCTGTTGTTTTTGTTAATTCTCTTCTACAACAAGACTACAAAGAATCTATAATTGTCAGTTATGTAATATAATATAGTGGAAAAGAAACTCAAGTTGCCTAGAGTGGACAAGAAATTAAGGCTAATAAAGAGAGGACAATCATAATATTTTAATTTGTATGCGGAGTCAAATTTTTTTTTAAAGTGATTCAATTCGTTTTAAAAAGTAGATATACGAACTAATTGAAGGGAGTTTGATATTTATTTTATATATATATATAAAATTATCATATATAAATAATATAATTTTTCGCCAAAGAGGATTCAGATAAACCCCTAATCACTATGTGGCTCCGCCACTGATTTTAAGTTGTAAAAAGATGCTCTATATTAGGGGTATGTATAGGTCAGTTTGATTTTAAAGTTTATTGATTTAATTTGTCAATTTTTAATTTGTAGACATACTAAATCGTTATGGAATTTATCCAAATATCAACTTATCGATTATTAATTTATTAATGATTCGGTTATCATTTTTACCTGTTGAATTTAATAAAGGTGTGAAGTAGGATATGAGAATTTAAAAAATGTAGGGAATTAAGTGAAGAAAAATGAAATGTCATTTCTTCCTTATTGACAGAAGAGGAGAAAAATTTTATTCTTACATTAGAAAATACTTCCTTTTAGCTCTTAAAAGGGTTAAGTAAAGGATATCTCCTTGTGCCATCATCATTATCGCTCGCTCGGCTCAACTTTAATTACGTGAACTTATTTATTAATTAAATTAATTTATTATTAATTAGAATTTGATTTTGAGCGACCCTATCCACGTATTAGAATATACAATAAAAAGAAAACAATGTCATTATCTAATGGTTTGACATAAAGTTTTAATGAAATAAATAATGAAGGGTGAATAACATATGTAAGGTACGTGGGGGTTAACAAACTTCAACCAGACAAACTAGGAATTCCCACATCGTTGAATCCGCCTGACGTTAATGTTGACGGCTCCATTTTATGTGGCCACCAAATATCCACCCATTCTCCTATAGTCCTATCTATTTTTCAACATCAACAATATTATAAACATGTTGTCTGGAAAAAAAAAACATATTATTTTTTTAAAAAAATAGTATTAATAACTACAATCTCTAACCAATTAAGGTCCTTTTGAACATGAATTTCATCTTTTAAACAAAATTCAAAACATTATTTGATATACATTAGAATGATTGTTTAGTTAGTTTTGAAAACAAAATTTTCAAATTTTGAAAAACTAACCAAAAATTTCACACAAAAAGAGCTTTAATCACTTCCTTTAGAAAAGATAATGTTGATATCCAAATACCTACTAAATATTCAACTAAAAACTACTATTCCGGTGTTTATGAGTTGATAGGAGGGTCGGTTAGTCCAAGAGAAGAGCAAGGTGAATGGTGGAGAAAAGTTGGGTGGGAAAGGCAATGAATGGATGGTTTTATTGGCCTCAAGAATGATCAATTGTGTCATTGTTATAGGTTATAGCTAATTGTTGGCGTGGGAAGGTTGGCGCACTACGATAATATTAACATCCTCAAAATTTTCTAACTTAAAAACTCCAAAAGATTTTGGAAGAAAATTTAATTCTATAAGAAATTAGTTTCTACGAGTGTCAATTAAAACTCGTAGAGTCATCCACGAATCGTAGATAAGATTTTGTAGAATCCAGATCCTATAGTGACAAATCTCAGTCATTTTTATGAGTTGGATCTACAACTCATCATAAAAAGGTTTCGTGATTCTCAAATTCTGAGATCCTGGTCTCAGTACTTCTTTCACAATTGAATAGGACGAACCATAGAAGTTTTTACGATTCATAGATGTTTTCCAATAGTCACAAAAGTCCTACGATACAAATTGAGTTAGCAACCCTTCCACGAGCTGAGTCTATGATCCATACTTGACCCAGACTCGCAGATAGGTTGTAAACTTATGCCATTGTTGTAGGCTATAGCTAATGCCATTGTTGGCAGACAAAACTCCTCTCCATTTCGTTTTTCTTTATTTTTTTTAAGTTTCTATCTTGATGATTGAAACATGACAAAAATTAGATTTAATGGCTAAGATTTAATTGACTTATATTATGCCATTAAATAGGGAGACAAGAAATAGTCAGTTAAATCTTAGACATCAAATCTAAATTATGCTATGTGCCAGCTATTAAGATAGAAACTTGAAAAAAATGGAGAGAGAGAGAGAGAAAATGGAGAGGAGCATCCTCCATTGTTGGCGTCGGAGGGTTGGCACACTACAATAATATAAATATACTCAAAATATCCTTACTTAGAAAAAAATAAGAAAATTCAGGAAGAAATCTTATTTCTATAAAAAAAATTGGTTTCTATGAATGTCATCTACGACTCGTAGAGTCATCCACGGATTGTAGATAGAATTTTGTATATAAATCTCAGTCATTTCTACGTGTTGGGTCACGACCCATATAAAGGTTTTGTGGTTCTCAAATCTTGAGATCCTAGTTTCAGTACTTTTTGTTAGAACCCGTATTCTTGTGCATTGGACTAGTTATGGCATTTGGGGGCCCAAGTGTCATTATTGGAAAATTTAGGGCCCAAGAGCCATTATTGAAAAAATTGAAATTAAAGTTGAATATTTCAAAGAGGTGTATGTGTATAAACTTACACATATGTATATATATAAATGTACACATGTACACTTACAAGATTAACATTTAAGTTCTTCTATGAAATGTTTTTAAATGCAAAGAAAAAAAATCTAGAACCTAAAGTGTGTTAAATTAGGATTGATGCAAGTTAAAGGTTGGGGGACCCAAACCCTTAGCATTTATACGTATGTATGAAATGTTTCCTACCATTCTCACAAGATTCATACTTAACAAAAAAAAGAGAAGCCAAGAACTTACACAGTAAAATCCCTTACGGGTTGCTACAGTAAGTGGCAAACAAATTTCATTTTTTTTCGGTTTCTCAATTATTTGACGCTACAAGCTTGGTATATTGAGTCCCCCAAGTAGCGTGAAAACATTGATTGGCTAAGAAAACACTTCCTATTGCAAATTTGGCGATTTAAATCCCTTAAAGGGGTTTATAAAGTATGTTGATTTTATCTTGTTTTGGTTAAATTTAAAGCTGTATGTATGTTGGTGTGTTGAAAAATTAAAAGAAAATCATGAAAGATTGCTTGTTATTTTGAATTGTGAGATTTAAAGGTAGGGTCAAAATTGGGAGTATGTATGTAAATGGTGTTATCTTGTATTGAAACTATGGAATTGTGTTTAGATGGCATTAAAATAATTCTTGTGAGGTGAAAGAGGTATGAGAATTATTTATTTGTGTAATTGAAGAATTGGTCGAATTGGAGTATATGTAAGTAAGTAAATGTTAAGTTTTAACGTTCGAAGTTTATGTTGGACGTTTGGGTGATGTAATATGGGTCTTGGAGTATATAGAAGTGCTTGAATATGATAAATATGTATATAAATGACATGCTGCCCTGTTTTTGCATTGGTAATAAGAAATGAAATTTGTTAGTGAATCTAGTAAGATTATGGCCTTAGAAGGGCTTATTGTGGATTGTTGGATTGTTGTTGTTATTGATGATGATGAACTAGAGCCGAGATGGATTCTCGGGGTGGTCTAGTTTAAGGGAAAGTGCTAGTGAAATTTTTATAAATATTAGGGCCAAATTTGGGGTTTAAGGCCCGAAAAGGGATCCTAACTAATTATAAATGCTATTGTGATTTTTGTAGACATTGAACGTCCGGAGGATTGGTTTGACGTTGGGATTAGTTTGACGAAGGAATTAAGGTATGTAAAGCACTTTGTTTCTATGGCATGATTCAGTTGCAAGTAACTAGTGCTATAAGTTTGAAAGGTTTCCCCTTCCTTTGAAATTCAAGCTTAATTAATTCATATGTTCCTTCTTGATATTTGGTTTAAAGAAATTAGTCCTATCTTGACTCTTATGAGCTTAAGGGTCGTAAGTTGTGAAAGTATGAAAAATGTGAAATGTTTGATACAATATATGTTCCTAGCACGATGAATAAATACCTTGACTCTTATAAGCTTAAAGGTCGTAAGTTGTGAAAGTATGAAAAATATGAAAAATTTGAAACAATATATGTTCCTAGCACTATGAATAAAATCCCTATTTGTCTTTGATATACTTTAGCAAATATGTCTTAACTTGACTCTCGCATTCTTGAAATTCACAAGTTGGGAAGAAGTATGTGACATTGTAAATTAATTTTAAAAGATTTTATTCCTACAGTAATCCATTTTATTTTTAATTCCTACGTCCTTAAAATGTAGTAAGTTTGTAAGAATAAAGGGAACTTGATAAGTTTTAAAAGAAATCGACAACTCTAAAAGAACTTAAGATAAATAATACATTATTTTTAGACATGAACATTTTACTACTACTTTGAGATTTTTGATAATAATTTGATGCATATGACTTCTCACGACTCTATTCGTGCCTATTATAACCTCGTTCACCGGTTCCCAGGCCGGTTGTTATCATGCGTATTATACTATATATCTATATATTCTGAAGTTGGCTGGATACGACGAGGTTGGAATCTCACGACTCCACTCATGCTTATTATAAACTCGTTTACTAGTTCCCGGGCTGGTTGTTATCGTGCGTACTATACTATATATCTATATATTTTGAAGTTGGCTGGATACGGCGGAGTCGGCTCGGCCCAAGGGTCAGCTCGCTTAGTTTGGAGATATGGTGAGATTGGGCCTTTGGTTTGGTGGCTTCATAAGGTCTATTACTCTTATTTATTCTTGTGCTTTCTGCTTTACATATTCGGTACGAATTTCGTACTGACCCCCTTTCTTCGAGGGCTGTGTTTCATGCCCGCAGGTTCAGACGCACAGATTAGCGGGCCACCAGCTTAGGATCCCTGTCTACCTTTTTGAAGAGCTCCTTTGGTTCGGAGTAACTATTTGGTATCTATGCTACTTCTTTATTTTGTACTATGTTCATTTGAGGGTACAACGGGGCCCTGTCCCATCTTTTGACTCAGTCTATTTGTATAGAGGTCTGTGGACTCCTGTGAGTATGGGACATATCAGTTTGTATATAATGTGCGTATGCTGTGTATGTCGGGCGGTTTAACCGCCGCGGTGACCTTGTCGGCCCGCGTGCTTATTTATATGTATGTATTGTATGCTGGGATTTTCTGTATGCAGGTGGGTAGTCAGTAAAACAGAGGAAACTCTGTCAAAATTTCTATAAATGAGTTAGTTATTATAATTAGACTCTGGCTTATCAGTTGTGTCTGAGTACCCCAAACGGGTACGAGTCACGATCCATAGGTTGGATCGTGACACTTTTTCCACGATTGAACAAGATAAACCATAGAAATTTCTATGGTTTGCAGATGCTTTCCATCAGTCCCAAAAGTCTTGCACCCCAAGCTAAGACACGAGTTGAGTCTATGACCATAGTTTGACCAACGAATCGTAGATAGATTTTATGATTTTTAAGTCTTGAAAATCAACTCTTAGGATTTTTTCTACGAATCGTAGAAGAATCTATGATCCATAGAAGGTTGATCATAGACCCAGACCCTAACATTTCGGTTTTCACAAAATGGCCTTTTATGGCTCTTAAAAGTTTTTATGCTCCATAGATGAACCCATAGACAATCCATGATAGTTTTTAGTGATGGGTATTTATGTCCTTTTTCACCTTTCTCAATTAAAATCTTGATGTTTTGGGACTAAAATAAACTTTTTATCGATACACTGCATTTCTTTTCTCCCATTTACACTTAGATTATTTTAGAGCAAGATTGGAGAGGAGAAAGAGCTAGGGTTCAAGCATTCCAACCAAGATCTTTATGTTTTAAGTAGAACTTCGATCTTCTAGGTATGTAAGCATATTCATAGCATTGGATTAGTTCGTCCACGCGTCTTACATCTACATTTCTTCGTTAAAGAGTCCAAGTTGAAGTTTAGCCCTAGTTTCTTTAATTTTCAAATTAGTTAATTAATTCATTGAATCTGAGTTGAGTTTTAACCCTAGTTTCTTTAAATTTCGAATGAGTTAATTCTTCGTTCATTTGAGTCCTATATAATACATAATTATGTATTATGTATTGAGATTATTATTATTTTTACATTTTTAATTCTTAAATTATTGTTCATGGTCACATTCATGTAAACCCTAATTGACCTGATGATCATGACTTTTAGTATGCATTATGTTTGAGTTAATATTGATAATTTTCATGCATTGAGTATAGTATGAATTATATTGACCTTAAACATATCTTATCGAGTCTAAAAGAGCATGAGGTCTTGAACTTAAATGATATTTTGAGAAAAGAACTTTAATCAAAAGGAGTAATGTTAAATGCATTTGAATTTAAATAAAGAACATAATGAATTGAGAAAAGATGGAGTTTGAAGAGAGTCCAATGAGACTAGATGACATGGTTTTGAGTATTTGATTGAGTATGTCATGATCCAGAGTAGGCTCTAGGCATAACACGACGAACGAGATCCTAAGGAACCGTCATTCAAGCATTTCATAGATAATGAACATAATTAATGAGCAGAAACTAAGGGAAAATGGGACTAAGGGATTTAACAAAATCACTAGCAAAAGTAATAAAGTAGTATTATACATCCATACATGTGTCCAACAACACCTCTAAACATAGACTAGGCAGGGGTTAACACATATCCATAGCCCACCCTCAAATAAAATAAAAACAAGAATCTCACAGTCTGAAAACATAACAAAGTAAAAGAATATAGGTTAGTCCTATAAGCATGAGGACTCACCAATAGGTCTTCAATAGCAACTCAAAATCAACAACGAGTGCGAGGAGGAGGAGCATCACTTGTCTCTACATTGTTAGATGATGTAGGCATAGAGTATGCATTAGTACTTAAAATGTATTAAGTATGTAGTATGCAATGCATGACAAAAAATCAGTAACCAATATATGAAGCATAATAAGAAAATCGCTATATCATAATAATAGATCATGAGCAAGACCAATGTGATTGAAAAATTATAATACAACTTTAGGGAGAGCTTGTGCAACGAATGGATGATCATAAGTCAAAGTAGAAAGAAACCTAAAAACTTATAAGCAGGGAACACAAACACACACATATATACTTCATGATGTAGTAAAATTCATATATCATAGGAGAAGCATAGACTCTATGAAAACATTATGCGATCATAATAATAATTACCTTATGCCTTGTGAAAGAACATTTATACCTGTTTAAGAAAAAAATTTTAAATAAAGAATAATGATGGACACCTTGAACCTTGTGAGAGATCATGAACATGTGTGGGAGTTACTATTAACTGATATAAACCATGTGAGGTATAATATAAAGTTTCGATGTTGCCCCTACACCAAAAATAGGGAAAGACTACTTGTCAAAGTAGACTCTATCATGCCTAAGTGGATCCACGAAGCTACATAAAGGATCAAACATCTACTAATGGGTGATCCTTAGACAATCAAGCCTCTACTAAAGAGTGGTCTTCATCCTACTTGTCATGCCTCAAGAGGGTACCCTTGGCATGACCGACACTCAGAGACTATTGCTAGCCCCCAACCAAACTACTTGACCTCATCACATTCATTCAATCATAGTCTAATAGCGCAAGACATCACGATTTTAAGAAATATTTAATGAAAAGCAATAACAATTGATAATCAAAGGTCAAAAGCCAAACAATCTATGCTAGTATGAAAGAAATTAGACAAAAATATAATTCAATCACAACTCGACATTCTAGTCTATGAAACCTTTAAATTATCTGACTAAATTGTACTAATGACAGGTCCATGGTCCAAATGAGAACACTTCCTGTGCCTCAGAATGTGATAGAGGTTGAAAGAGAAGTAAGGAAAAAACTGACGAAATGGAGCCAAATTGAGGAGGTTATATATAAACAGAAATCTAGAGTGTACTGGCTTAAACTGGGAGATGAAAATACCAAATATTTCTTTACTAGTATGAAAAATAGGAAAGCTCATAACCAAATTACTGTGCTTACAAGGGACGATTAGATTATGCTAAAAGAACCAAAAGAAATCATTGATGAAGGTGTGGGATTTCATCATAAACTCCTTGGTCAGGCTAGCCCCAGCATGCCAGCAGTACACCAGAGACTACTAAAGAAAGGTGCAGTCCTCACAAGCGCTCAACAACTGTCACTAATTAAGGACTTCACCAAAGATGATGTGTTAGCAACCCTCAAAGGTATAGATCATAATAAAGCACCAAGTGGGGATGGTTTTAATACATATTTCTTCTTTAAAAAAAAAGGGCATACAATTAGAGATGAGGTGACTACTGTAGTGCTTCAGTTCTACCAGTGTAATATGATGTACAAGCTCATTAATAGAACTACAGTCACCTTAATCCTAAAGATGAAACATCCTAACTCAATCAAAGAATATAGATCTATTTCCTATTTTACCACCATATACAAAATTACTTTATAGATCTTAGTTAAGCTGCTTTTGTTCCAGGCGGAATGTTAACTGATAATGTGATACTAATCCATGAACTAATCAAGTGATATAGCAGGAGAGGGATATCACCTAGATGCCTGTTTAAGATTGACATAAAAAAGGCATATGACTCACTGGAATGACACTTCCTTGAAGTGGTATTAAAAGGTTTGCAACTACCTTTGCAAAGTTTACAACATGGATCATGCAATGTATGACAACAACCTCTTATACTATAATGGTGAATGGCTTATTTAGTGCTCCTCTAAAGCAAAGGGAGGGGCCAAATAGGGAGATCCCTTGTCACCTTATCTATTTGTTCTATTAATGGAGTTTCTTACTAGGTCATTGAAAACATTGAGATCAAGGAAAGACTTCAAGTTTTATCCAAGGTGCCAAAAGCAACATATTATACAATTGAGCTTTGATGATGACCTTTTTCTATTTAGTATAGGTGACTTAACATCAATAACATTACTATATGCCTGTTTTCAGGAGTTCTCTAGAGTATCAGGGCTTATAGCTAACCAAGCAAAAAGAGTGTATATTTTGGTGGAGTAGCTGAATTCAGCAGCAAATACTTCAACAAACAGGCTTTACAAAAGGCTCCCTACCATTTAAGTATCTGGGAGTTCCACTAAGTTCTAAGAGGCTGTCAATACACAATGCCAAACATTGCTTGATAAGATGGTGGAAAGGATCAAATCATGACACTGAAGTACTTACCTTATGCAGGGAGGCTCCAATTGGTTCAAAGTATATGAACATTAATCCAAGCATTTTAATCACATATTTTCCTAAATCTTAAAAAGGTACTGCATTAGATGGAAACAATTTGTAAGAGACCCTTGTGGACAAGAAAGCGTTAGCATAAAGGGAAAGGCCTATTGCCTGGAATACAATATGTAGTCCAAAGGTGGCAGTAGGTTTAAATGTGTCTGAAGCTCATAGCTGAAAGAAAACAGCTATTATAAAGCATCAATGGAACCTATCAAAGAAGAAAGACAAGTTGTGGATAGAGCGAGTGCATGCTTACTACTTGAAGGTGAAAAACCATAGGAAGTTCAAGCTAAACAAGCCTCCTGGACTGTAAGAAAGATATTTCAAGCAGGGGACTGGATAGATAAAACAGTCTTACAAAAGGAGGAAATCATGGAAACAAGCAGCTTCTCCATCAAAGGAATGTATAAGCTACTCAGAGGGCAATATATTAATGTGCCTTCGAGAAGGTTAATATGCAATAATCCTGGAAGTCCTAGATGGCTATTTATCTTGTATCTGGCCCTACAGAAAAAACTCTATACAAGAGACAGATTAGAGAAGTGGGGCATCACTACAGAGATACTATGTCCACTTTGCAATAATGAAGTTGAATCACATCAACACCTTTGTATGCAATACGACCAAGCTGATATGACAACAACTACTGGACCGGTTGTCCATTAACAAACATAGTCAAGGCCGGAATGAAGAGGTAATATGGGTTGTGCGAAATGCTAGAAAGCAGGTTGTTGCAGCAGACATCTATAGAGTTACATTAACAGTTGCTTCATATGACAGAAAAGGAATTACAGAATCTCTCAACACAAAAGCAGGAATGCAGGACAAATAGTAAGGCAGATAATATAGATAGTGTAGTCCCTAGATTGGCTGATACAATGAATAGTTTAAACTATTATCCATAGTATAATAGAGAGAGCCAAAGAGAGTAATGAAAACTGAGCTTAGAAACTGAGATATGTCCATTTCCTGAGTTCCCAAGATGTACATATTGATATATCTGGTAATAAAATTACAGTTACCAAAAAAAAAGTCAAAAGTTGTGAGCAGTGGCGGAGCCAAATTTTTTAACAAGGGGTGTCAAATAAAAATATATATGTTGCTACTAGGGATAGAATACATGATCTCAAGTAATTTTTGTAATCCCTTAACCACTACATTAAACAGTTAGTTTATATCTAGAGGTGTCATTACTTGTATTAATATTTATTAAATCAAATTTTGACCTATATATAGAATGTAATTTTCCTACGAAGGGGTATCGCTTGACACCCCTCGGGGAAGGGTGGCTCTGCCCCTGGTTCTGAGTTCACAACTTATGACTTTCAACTTTTAACTTATAAGCTACTTAAAAAAACTAATTCAAACACTCCTTAGACACATAAAGTCTATTCATTGTTTGCCAAAACAAGCTAGGCAATGTCTAATCAAATTTAGTACTTAATTTACAGTAAGTGTGATAATCCAAAATTGAGAAGTTTCGAATTGCATGTGAGATAATTTGGACATTTTCCATTAAAAGGAATCCTAAAGGAGCTTACCTTTTAAAACAAGATAATATTTGTATTGAAGTTGCAAAAGTAAATATTTCGAGTAGAAATTGATAAAAAGAAAACTGTGAAAGTTCTTCTATATGACTTAAAAAGATATCTTTGCAAGCAATAAGTATTATTTTATTTGAAAGTGGAATTAGACTTTCGAAAAACTATCTTGATATTTCACGTATTAAAGTTCAACAATTATACTCATAAAAGAAATTAAATCATAAAGGAGCTTACTTTTAAAAGTAAACTATTGGATAATAGATTAAATTATTGGATCAAATTCATAATATTTATTTAATTTTGTTAATGTGACTATTGTGTTTATTTTAATAAAAAATATTATTTATATATAATTTTTAGATTGACACGACATATACATGCAAAACACGTATGGTAAACTAGCCTTATAAATATTGTGAAGATAAAGAAATTATCTTTGCTAGACCTTCCGTCCAAAAAAAAAAATACACATCCAGATAAACTAAAAAAAAAAGTAAAATAAATAAATGAACGGAGTATTTAACTGGAAATCTTAGTAGCTCAGTTGGTTGTAGGTGGGAGTTCGATTTCCCATATTGTAATCCCCTCTCCATTTCCCCTTCCCCTATCTAATTTTTTTTTTTTTTAAAAAGAACGAATCTTTGACTTGAAGTTCAATATTTATATCATAGTGAAGTATTTCCAAAATACAAACTACTTATAATAA
Organism: Solanum virginianum; assembly: GCA_000787875.1. Classification (NCBI taxonomy): domain Eukaryota; kingdom Viridiplantae; phylum Streptophyta; class Magnoliopsida; order Solanales; family Solanaceae; genus Solanum; species Solanum virginianum. The sequence goes on from DF358532.1 coordinate 107,930, forward strand.
TGTAGAGTGGAATTGTCAATTTGTGATGTCCACTTTAATTTAAGTAAATAAATTATTGGATTCTAGATAACATAGAGAATCCACAATGCAGTACTAAGAGCTTGAAAGTATTGTAAACTTCTTGTTTTTTTTTTCATAGTAGAAAATTCTCTTTTTTCTTTTTACTGAGAAGAGTAGACATAGCCGAATCTCATTAAATCCTTATGTTACTTTTCTTCTCTATTTTCTTTATGTGTATTAGTTAATCGATAATATTTTTGCAACATGTGCTAAAATAGAAATTGGATAATATATAAAAGGATCCATGGCATGTACACTAATCATCCTCGTATATAAGAAGCAGAACCCATGCATGGCATGTACACTCATCATCCTCATCCATAAAAGGACCACAGTGACTTCAACTTGACTACACTCATCCTCCTCATCCATAAAAGGACCACAATGACTTCAACTTAACCACTTGTGATGTGCAATTTCGACACCAATGATTTGGGATTGGGAACCCTTCTCTCCCAAGGCAATAACCCCACAAATTGACAATTTTATATATTTATCTTTTCCCCTTAAAAAAGAGACCTATTTTGTGTATATAATTGGATGCTTCTATCACTCTATCTACCCATGATCAACCATTTAGTTTACCATCATACCCGCAATTTACATTATCTACACACTTTGGTTGTAGAGATATTTAGTATAAAAATGTACTTATATAATATGTATATATTTTATAAATTAGATGGGCCAAAGGCATTGGACTGTAATTTTTTCATTACTCTTTCTTTATCTGTTTCATTTATGTGGTGGTGTTTGACTGAACACAAAATTTTAAAAATGACTTCTTTTTGAAAAATCTAAAATAAGTCATAGACATTTATGTGACTATAAGTTATTTTTTTGATAAAGCAAAGAGGGTTGCAAGAGCCTAATTAATGATTTTCTTGTCTTCATTAGAATTTTTTTGGCTTTTGAGATCCATTAGTGTGTAGCACAAGAAAGATAGACGTGTAACATATATCCTAAGAAGCTATAACAATTCATTCTAGTTTACTTTTAGGTATAAAAGTCTATTTATAGATGTGGAATCCAGGACCTCTTCTTTTAAATGTATACTTCTTTCTTGTTTCTATCAAAAGAGAAATCCATCTTTCGTTTACTAGATTATATATTGTCTTGAAAAATAGTGCGTCATCAAATTTCTTGCTTTGGACCAACGACCCTTGACCATTTTGTCTAAAATACATGCTCCATTCTAATTTATTTGTCTAATTTTAACTTGTCACAAAATTTTAAAAAAGCATCAAAACTTTTAAAACCTCTGATTGAAGGAGAAACAAACTCATCCGTTGTGCCTCATGCTTTGGCAGTTATTAAAAGGGGAATTTTTATAAATAATTTAGACTTGAAACTTAATATGGTCAAATAGCTATATTTTACATAATTACATGATATAACCTCGACTATGTGGAGGAGAGAGGTGAGCGAGATTGAGAGAGGGAAGAGAGATGAATTGTATATGTATGTTTGTCAAATTGTATGTGTATAACTGTCAAAAAATTATATATATATATATAATTAATATACATATGTATTTGTATATCTGACAAGCAAGATTGGGAGAGGGAGGAGAGAGGCGAGCGAGATCGATAGAGTGAGGAGAGAGGCGAGTGAGAGAGGATAGAGAGTTGAGGGAGGCGAATTGTATCTGTATATCTGTCGAATCGACTATGTATATCTGTCAAAATAATATCTTGTATGCAACTGATATACATATGTAATTGTATATTTGGCAAGAAATTGTAGAGAGAGAGAGAGAGAGAGAGAAGAGAGAAGCGAGAGAAAATAACAACAAAACCCTACTATAACTATAAATTATAATTTTTTCAAACTATAGTTGTATAATGTAAATACATATCATATATTTGCTTAATTATATTATTTTTCCTTATTAAAATAAGTTTAGCTACTTCCAATCAATTTCATGGGCCTCATAACAAAATAGGTAAAAGTTATTAGCATGTGGTTAATTATGAAATCTGATCAATTAATGGAAGTAAATCCCAATTAAAAAAAAAATTACACATTCTACCAAATTGATTAGGGGGCAATTCATAAGAAAGTCATTAATACATGTTGTTGATTTCCAATACCAAAAATAAATCTTTTGGTTCCTTTATTAATTCAAGACAACTAATTAATTAGTGATGTAATTACCAAAGTTATTATATAAAGATTTTTTCTCACATCTTAAGAACGTTAGTCTAGTACAAGAGAAAAGAAAGGCTGGGGAGTGAGGGAAAATGTGTTCATTCCAGGTTAAATCAATGGAGAATGAAAATTTTGTATAGATTTTGATACAATATAATGAAAGATGGGACTTAACATGTATGTAATAGTAGCAACTTATACAAAAAAAAAAATGTAATATTTTTTTTGTTAGCAAATGTAAAAGAATGGTATTTTTTTCATTACAACTGAATTTGAGTTGTTTTTATTTTAAACAATGCATTTATATTTTCATTAATACTGTTCAAATTTTTTATTTGATGGTTAACAATGTATAGAGTTTTGTTTTGCTGTGATGGCTATTTAGATGCTTTAAATTTATAAAAATGTTGATTCTTGTTAATGGTATTTTTTTTGCTACCACAATGGTGTAAATAGGGAATTCGTTATTATCTTGATTAATATTTTGGTAACAGATAAATATATTTGTGTCAATAGGCTATATTCTTTTTGGTATATTTTTTTGAATTAAGTATTGCGTATTTATAAAAAAATATTTTTCAGTGTGTTAAATATGATGGTGTTAAAATGGTATAAATCATGCATGTTTGGGTTCCCCCAAATATTAAAATTCGGTGGTATAATTTTTGGTATTAATTATTGTCAATTCGAAAGCATTGATTCAAGTATGGTGCTTTTAAGTTGGTGTTTATAATGGTATCCTGTATAAGTGATTTTCAGTGTAATATATCTAATGGTACTTGTTGACATCCAATTTTGGTCTAACACTTATAAAAATTCATATTTTTAATTAACTTAAAATACTTTTTGGACGATTTTAGATTAATTTTTTTATAATTGCTCTTATTTTTATAATATTAGGATGTTGATTAGTTTAATTTTAAATTTTAATGCAATGTAATAATTATTTTCTCCTGTCCAGATAGTATAATTACATGCATATGTTTAATTGATCCACAATTTGGGCCCATATCTTTTAGCTCATTAGGTTTCCAAATATCTATATAATTTATTATCTTGTACAATAACAGGGGATGATGAATAAAAATTCAAATTAGGATTAGCTAATTCTTTTAAGATATCTTTTAAGTTTAGAAGGGGCTCTACCACCCGTCACTGTCACTACTCGCCGAAATCTGGCAAACCAAAAAACCTCCTTTCTCTCCTCCAATAGCCAGCGACTAGAAAACACCCATGGCTGCTACCTCTCTCAACCCCAACAATCAACATTCAAACAGCAACCAGATCACCCCAAAACCCCCGTGAAAAAACCACCAAAATGACCCTCTTTCTCGTCACAAAAAACCCCATCCGAAACCATCCCAAACCGCCACCCATGATCGCCCAAAACCACCATTGCAACGGCCTCTCTCACATCAGAAAAATCCTTTAAACTCCACACAAAACAACAACTCCAAACCTCTGCCATTAAACGCCATTGCAGCCAATAACCCTTCCACCACCATCTACGTCCCCAAATCAGTCCACAAAACTCCAACCCTTCACTCCATGTTTTCGGCGGCCATGGCTGCCACCAACAAACAAAATCCACCTGAAAAACCCCAGAAAAAGCCACCAAAACCTCCACAAACCACCACCCTAAATATTTCACCAAGCTCACAAATACCAGCCTCCGAAATACCACCCCCACAGCCCCTAAACGACCCATTTTGCAGTCACAAAACAACTCCACCGAAAAACTTACACGAGCTCTAAGCTCCGGTAAGACACGAGGACAACAACGAAATCAACCTCCAAGTTCTGGCAAACCAAGGACTGCCAACATCAATGGCTCGCAAGAAATTGTAGAGAGAGA
>DF358532.1:112089-124278 GCA_000787875.1 Solanum virginianum
GACAGAAAATTATCGTTGAAATTGATAATCTCCAATGTGGTTCTAGCTTGGCTAGCAACAAGCAAAAGCATCAAACAAGTCTGGTATTGGTTGATTTTTTGTATTTTGTTTGATTATTTTATTCTATTTTTTACTACACTCTATTGTTTTGTTTTATTTGTGGATTTGACCAATTTGTTTTATTTTTAATTACAATGTAGTGACACACAAAGTATTGATTATAATTGATAGCTAAAGAATGTTGGCATTATAATTTTTATCACGTAAATTCATTACAATGGCTATTAATATTTTGTTATATTGTTAAATTGTTATTATTTGGCCACTGTTGGCATGCATATATTATTGAGGAGGAGATACACAATATAATATAAGTATCATAATCACAAAATATATACAAATAATGAAATAAATAATGATATGAGGAACGTCCTAGTATTTGTCGAAGTCAATAATATACACAATAATGAATAAATAAAGAATAAACTAAAATTATTTCGTCTTTTTTAATGGGGAGGTCTCGAAATCCGACAGATAGATTCGTCATTGGCCAAGTTTAACAAACAATATGTGTGAATTTAAACTAAAGCTTCCGAATTTTAAAATATAACAAATATCAATCTAAACTAAAATTTTTCTGTCATTTTGAATGGAAAAGCCTCGAAATTCGACAGATAGATTTTTCATCGGCTAGGTTCAACAAGTAATCTATATATGTATTTTTTAAAGTAACACAAAATTTTACACAAGCTAACAAAAGACTACAAAATAATATATGCATGCCAACAGTGACCAAATAATAACAATTTAACAATATAACCAAATACTAATAGCCACTGTAATAAATTGACGTGATAAAAATTATAATGCCAACATTCTTTAGCTATCAATTAAAACCAACACTTTGTGTGTCACTACATTGCAATTAAAAATAAATATGCGGTAAATTAGTCAACAGTTTATGATCCACAAATAAAATAAAACAATAGAGTGTAGCAAAAAAAAAAAGAATAAAATAATCAAACAAAATATAAAAAACCAACCAATATTTACAAATAAAAAGACAAAGCAAATAACGAAAATGGAGTTACCAGACTTGTTTGATGCTTTTGCTTGTTGCTCGCCAAAGCTGGAACCACATTGGAGATTATCAATTTCAACAATAATTTCTGTCAGATACAATTTGGGCCCATATCTTTTAGCTCATTAGGTTTTTGTACCCATCAACCTATCAGAGGGTTTATCTGAAAGTGCAACACTAAAACAAAGATGGGTGAGCCATGATGCTAGCAGTCACTGGTTTGCCGGAGCTTGGAGGTTGATTCCGTTGTTGTCATCGTGTCTTACTGGATCTCAGAGCTCATGTGGGTTTTCAGGTGGAGTTGTTTTGTGACTGGAAAATGGGTTGTTTAGGGGCTGCGGGGTGGCATTTCGGAGGCTGATTTCTTTGTGGTTGAGGTTGAGCTTGGTGGAATGTTTAGGGTGGTGGTTTATGGAGGTTTTAGTGGCATTTTGGTTTTTCAGGCGTGTTTGTTTGTTGGTGGCAGCCATGGCCGCCGGAAACAGGGAGTGAAGGGTTGGGGTTTTGTGGACTGATTTGGGGTCCTTGATGGTGGTGGAAGGGTTGTTGGACGCAATGACGTTTAATGGCGGAGGTTTGGAGTTGTTCTTTTGTGTGGGGTTTGAAGGGTTTTCCGATGTGAGGAGAGGCCGTTGCGATGATGGTTTTGGGCGATCATTAGTGGCAGTTTGGGATAGTTTCAGGTGGGGTTTTTTGTAACGGGAAAGGGGGGTCATTTTGGTGGGTTTTCATGGGGGGTTTTAAGGGTGATTTGGTTGCAGTTTGAATGGTGGTTTTGGGGTTGAGAGAGGTGACAACCATGGGTGTTTTCTGGTTGCTGGCTGTTGGAGGAGAGAAAAGAGGTTGTTTGGTTCGCAGGATTCCGACGAGGAGTGACAGTGACAGGTGGTGACGCCCCTTCTAAACTTAAAAAATATCTTAAAAGAATTAACTAACCCTAATTTGAATTTTTATTCACCACCCCTGTTATGGTACAAGATAATGAATTATATAGATATTTGGAAACCTAATGGGCTAAAAGATATGGACCTAAATTATGGGTTAATTAAACATACGCGTATAATTATACCATCTGGATAGGAAAACATAATTATTATACTACATTAAAATTTAAAGTTAAATCAATCAATATCCTAATATTATAAAAATAAAAGCAATTATAAAAAATAAATCTAAAATCGTCCAAAAACTATTTTAAGCTAATTAAAAATACCACCATAAAAAGTGTGATTTTTTAATAAGTGTTGGGCTAAAATTGGGTGTCAACAGTACCATGATGGTGAAACGACTCAAAAAAGTGCACAAAATCATAATTTTTATATATCTCAAAATTCATGCGTGATATCAAAAATTCGACTTCATATTCTTGTTCAAGGGGTCATTTTGAGTAGAAAATGGGTCTATCCCTGATTTAAGAACAAATGATTAGTAATTTCAATTTTCCAAGTGATGATTTCCAGAGAGCTTTTCACGCCCCTGGCGCGATGCACCATGGGCGCGCAGATGAAGAAAATCATTTTTGCTTCCTGTTTGCGACGCGGACATGTACATTTTTTGTCTAGTTATTTTTCTTGTGGTCCAAGACTTTTAAGTCTTGGGCCTAAGTGCTCCCAAACATAAAAATACCTATACTTAGCCATTTTTTCACCCTCATATGATTCTAAACATTCCTCAATACTTATTCAAATATTTAGCCAAATATTTTACTCCCAACCTCAAGACTTAAAACCCTTTTCGAAACTTAAGGATTGTACTGATATATTCATTCAAAAAATTTGCCAAATATTTTACTCCCAAACTCAAGACTCAAAACCCTTTCCGAATTATAAGGATTACACTCAAGCTTCAAGTCTCCATCTCCAATCTTCATCAATTTCATCTCCAAAGCTAAGGTATGTGGGTTTCCTTCATGGGTTCGTTTCACCCATGATATCCAAGGTTCTTTTTTCCTCAAAATTGCATGATTTAAAGTTGATTTACTCATGGGTCTTATCTATTATGAAAATCACTACACACTATGTTGGGGTTTATGAAATTGTGACTCTTTTACCATATTTTGGGTTATGAATGAAAGATCTATTGTAAGATTTGATGAAGGGTATTAATGTATATTGCTTGAGGGTGGTACCAAGTATCTATTGAAGGTTTTACTTTGAATTTTCTAGCACGATTTCACTCTTGAATTGCATGATTTTACACTAGCACTACACACCCTCTAAATGTTTGATAAAATATCCAGTTATGGCTTCTTGAGAGATTGAAGGTCCAATACATGTCTTATGAGTTGAATGACTATATGATGATGATATGATAATGAAATGAATGTATGTATATAGTGTTCTCTATATAGTATTGGAATGTGACCATGCCCTACCGGGGGTTGCGAGCTGGGTAACCTTGTTGGGGGTTTGTACCCATCAACCTATCAGAGGGTTTGTACTCCAGCACTACGGGTGGTAGGGTGCGAGTATCCATCAAACTTGTTGGGGGTTTATACCCATGAACCTATCCGGGGGTTTGTACTCCGGCACCACAAGTGGTAGGGTGCGATGATCTACCAATCTATTATCAGGGGGTTTGTACTTCGGCACCACTGGTGGTAGGGTACAACGATCCAACCTATCGAGGGGGGTTTGTACTCCAGCACTAAGGGTGGTAGGGTGTGACGATTAACCAATAGCTTAATGGTCTCTTCTAACACATATGTTATATTCTATGTAAGCATGTTTTACTTAAGCATTAATCGTACATGCCATATTGTTACTATGTTATCTATTGTTTATCTCTATGCATTTTGATTGTGATGCTTTTCTATTGTTGAATTACATCCTACATATTTAGTACATTCAAATATACTAACGCATACTCTATGCCTACATGATGTCACCATGTAGGAACTAATATATTGTTGCATTGCATCCTATATACTTAGTATATTCAAACGTACTAACGCATACTCTATGCCTACATGATGTCACCATGTAGGAATTGGAGTCTCACTTGAGCATCCTCATCCACGTGGCTAGTATGACTTCGTTCAAGCTTGTTGGTGAGTCCTTTATTTTGGGAACGTTACTTATGATCTCTTGCTTTGTATTAACACTTTTGCTCTTTGACTTATGTATTGACTATGAGGGTGAGCACGATTGCTTGGTCTTGGCCCCCGCTCTTATCTTATGTAGTAAACATGTTGTTGGACATGTTATGTATCTATATTATGAGCTTTGACTCCTTTTGACTCTTGATGTTAATGTTATGAAGTTGTCCCTTAGCCTCATTTATCCCGATTTACTACTTTTTGTTATATTTTATTGCTTACGCGACTAAGGATGTGTAATGATATGTTAAGAGGCTTGCTTGGGGCCCCTTTGGGTTCCACATGCACCGCGTCACGACTAGGCCGTAGGCTTGGTTCATGAATCTTAAGCAAGGTTCCATGAGTGTGAGGGAGTATGCCCTCAAGTTCAAAAAGCTTTCCAATTATGCTCCACAATTATTGGCCGAACCTATATCAAGGATGAACAAGTTTGTGTCAGGGGTGTTCGACTTGGTAAATTAAGAATACTATACCGTAATGCTTGTAAGTGCGATGGATTTGTCTCGGCTCATGACCTATGCTGAATAACTTGAGGGGGATAAACTTAGGAAGAAGAGAAGTGGGGAGTCCAAGAGGGCTCGAGTTGAGGGTGGCCAATTTCAACAAGGTCTCAAGTTTCAAGACCAAGGATCCGCTAGTGCTCCAAACAAGATGGTTGCTAAGGATGGGGTGCCTAACCCAAGGCTCCAAGAAGGTGGTGATAGGGTGACTTATCCTAGATGCCTAAAATATGGGAGGAAACATGGTGGCACATGTTGGAGGAACATCGGAGCATGCTTTGGGTGTAGCGAGATGGGCCACAAAATTTCAAATTGTCCACATGCTCAAAACAAGGGTAAGGATAGCCGACCACAAGGTCAAGATAGTTATGTTGATCAGAGGGATCAAGAATGCCAACAAGGGGGTGATCCACGACATAATTGATCCTATGCTCTTCAAGAGAGGCAAAAAGGGGATGAGGTACTCGATGTTGTTACCAGTATGTTAAAGGTTTTTGATTTTAATGTGCATGCTTTGATAGGTCTGGGTGCTATTATTTCTTTCATTATTACTTTTGTTACTAATAAGCTTCATGTGTGTCCCAAATTGTTATGTGAACCTCTTGGGTATCTACCCCATTGGTGAGTCTATTGTTGCTAGAAAAGTCTATAGGGGTTGTCACATGTCCTTATTGTATAAAGTCTTCTCTTGTGATTTTGGTGAACTTGGCATGGTGGGATTTGAGATTGTTCTTAGGGTGGATTGGTTACATGCATATCATGCTCCATTGGTTATGGGACCCATAATGCTAGACCCTAGTGAGCTCGTCCTTGAGTGGGAGAGTTGTAAAGTGGCAGTTAAGGGTAGATTTATTTCTTGTCTTAAGGTCCAAATTAATCTCTAAGGGTTGCATTTATCATCTCGTAAGGGTTACAGATGTTGAATCTAAGGCCATTCCTATTGAGTCAGTTTCGGTGGTCAAGGAGTTTCTTGATGTCCTTCCCGATAAGGGCTAGTCATTTCTCTTAGATTGATCTTCAATCTGGATACCACCTATTGAGAGTGAGGGAGTGTGATATTCCCAAGACAGCTTTTTGGACTAGGTATAGGCATTTTGGAATTTGTGGTAATGTCTTTTAGCTTGACTAATGCACTGGCAATATTTATAGATCTTATGAATAAGGTCTTAAAACCCTACCTTGACATGTTTGTTATGGTCTTTATTGATGTTACATGGATTTTATTCCCGTAGTGAAGAAGGTCATGTGAATCATTTGAGGGTGATGTTGCAAATTTTTGAGGGATGAGAGGCTGTTGCTAAATATAAAAAGTGTGAATTTTGGGTAACAAGGATGTGGCTGGAGAAGTGAACCGGTTAGCTAGGTTAGGGTCTAGGTTGAGTGAAGTTGAAATGGTAGTGTAGTGGTTGTTGATGGTTCTAAATCTTCTTTGATTGAGGAAGTCAAGTCGAAACAATTGTCTTGCTAGAATTGAAGGGTTTAGTGAAGGTTGGTGAAGTGGAGGTTTTCTCCCAAGGGGGAGATGGGGGTCCTTAGGTACCAAGGTAGGCTATGTCTTCTTGGTGTTGATGATTGAGTTTACTTGAAGTCTTACCCATGAAGGGTGTGGTCTAGTTTGGCAAGAAAGGTAAATTGAGCCCAAGGTTTGTGGGTCCTTATAGAATTTTGAGGAGGGTTGGTAAGGTTGCATATGAATATGGTTCATCCGGTCTTCCATGTGTCGATGTTGAGGAAGTGTTTGGGTGACCCCAGTGCTATAGTTCCCTTAGAGGTTTTGGGTGTTGTAGAAGATAATTTGACCTATGAGGAGGTCCCGGTGGAAAATATTGGATAGACAAGTGAAGAGGTTGAGAAACAAAGATGTAGCTTCTGTCAAGGTCCTTTGGAGGAATTATCAAGCTGGAGTGGACATGAAGAAGCGATATCCGTACCTTTTACACTCTATTCAAGCCTAAGATAACAACTAAGCCCTTTCTATGATTTCAAGTTTTAATTTTCAGCCCTCCTAACATTTTTGCATAAACTCATGTTCATGGTAACAAGTTTAAAGTGATTTTCGATATTCATGTTGAGATTTTTGAAAATGATGTTTAAGTGCATATGTTGCATTCACATCGGGCTAAAATCTTCATAATTACTCCTCTGACATGAAACGACCCTAAAAAGTGCTCTAAAATGTGCCTCGAAAGTGCCCATAATCATAATTTTCATATATCCCAAAATCTGTGCGTGATACCAAAAATTTGACTTCATATTCTTATTCAGGGGCAAAATTGAGTGAGAATTAGGTATAATCTGAATTTTAAAGGACCGGTAGCAAAAAATGAACTTCGCAAAATTTCAATTTCCAAAAGCTATTCGTGTTGGCTCCGCTACGTGGAGCCATCGCGAAATAGTATATTTTGTTGCCAGTTTTTCCTATTTCAGTCCAAGGCCTTGGGGTCTAGGGTGCAGGCCCTCCTATGTATAAAAACGCCTATACTTAATCATTTTTCAATCCTATATCATTCAAGACATTCCCCAAAACCCTTTCTAACACTTAGCAAAATATTTCATCTAAAATCAAGTGTTCCAAACTCATTATGGATTTACATTGATTTTTCTCACATGATTTCACTCTTGAATTGCATGATTTTGTACTAGCATTACATACTCGCCAAGTGTTTGATAAAATGTCTTGTTATGGATTCTTGAGCTATTGAAGGTCATTGCATGGTTTATGAATTAAGTGGCTTTATGATGATGAAAGGGATGTATAAATGTGTTAATTTCATGAAAAGTACCTATAGTGTTGCAAGTTAACCACAGTTTGTTAAGGGGGTGCTATACCTCAACCACCTTGCCGAGGGGTAGTATGCCCGTGCTACCAATTGAGGGATATACACCTCAATCACCTTATCGGGGGTGGTATGCTCGTACTACCATGTTGGGGGGTATATACCTCAATTACCTTGTTGGGGGGTGGTATGCCCGTACTACCAATTGAGGGGTATATACCTCAATCGCCTTCCAAGGGGGTGGTAGGCCTTGTATTCCAAGTAATAGTTGCTTGGTCTATTATGATGGTCTCTTCCTACACATGTAATATGTTCTATACAAGCATGTTTTACATCAAGCATTGATCATACATACCATATTGTTATTATGCTTATCCATTACTTATGCATTTTGATTATGTTTCCTATCTCTTGTTGCATTGCATCCTACATACTTAAGTACATTCCAACATACTAATCCATACTCTATGCTTACATGATGTTACTATGTAGGAATCGGAGCCCCATTTGATTATCCTCCTCCTTTACATGGCTAGTACTATCTCTTGAAGCAAGTTTCGTGAGTCCTCAACTCCGAGGATGATATCTATTGATCCTATGTTATGTAAAGACTCTTTTCTTTGTTAAATGCTTTTATCTATGAGGGTGAGCCCAAAAACTGTCTTGGCCCCCGCTCAATTCCATGTTTAGAGGTATTGTTGTACAAGTAATGTAATTATGCCTTTAGCTTTGACTCATCTTGTCTCTCGAATATTTCATACTATGAAAGACTTCCCCTTAGTCCCTTATCCTTATTTTTACCTTTTTATTGTTGTTTAATTGCTTCCACGACCAAGGATGTGTGATTGTTATGCTAAGAGGCTTGTTTGGGGTCCCTTTGGTTCCCCATTCACCGTGTCACGTCTAGGCCCTAGGCTTGGGTCATGACAAACTTGGTATCAAAGCATTAGGTTGTAAATGGTCCTCAGAGTTCAACACACCACGTTGATTAAAGTCTTATTCAGGGTTGTGAAGTGCACCACGACTATGGGTAAAAATCTATGAGGCATTTTAGGAAATGTTTCCCTTCTTCATGGTCTATTCCATGCTATAGAGTTAGGTAAGGCTTTTCCTTTAACGAATGTTCTTTTCTATTTTAGATCATGCCTATTCCAAGAGGAAGAAGAGCACACACACCCGAGGAATAGTCGGCTCCTCCCGCTCCTTATGAAGGAGGAGTGGCTCATGAAGAATTCTGGGATGCCATCACCATGCTAGCCCATGCTATGACTAATCAAATCAACCAAGCTGCCCGAGCTCCTCATGCTTCTACACTAGCTTCAAGGGTGAGAGACTTCACTAGAATGAACCCACTGGAATTCCATAGGTCTAAAGTGGATGAGGACCCTTAAGAATTTATTGATGAGGTGTACAAAGTATTGTCTATTATGGGGGTTAGATCGGAGAAGAAGGCAGAGTTGATGGCCTACCAACTCAAGGAGGTGGCTCAAATATGGTTTACCAAATTGAAAGCGAAGAAGGGGAACAATAATGTCATCCTTTGGAAAGAGTTCAAGGTGGCATTCCTCAATCGATTTTTCCCTCTTGAGCTAAGGGAGGATAAAATGATAGAGTTTATGAATCTAAAGCAAAGATCTATGAGTGTGAGGGAGTATTCCCTCAAGTTCAATCAACTCTCTACAATTGGTTGACCCGAGGTCTAGAATGAACAAATTTGTGATGGGGGTGTCCGATTTGGTTAATGAGGAGTATCATACTGCCATGTAGATAAGTGATATGGATTTGTGCCACCTAATGACATATGATGAACAAATGGAGGGGGAGAAACTTTAAAAAAAAAGGAGTGGTGAGGCCAAGAGGGCCCGTTTTGAGGGTAAATTCCAAAGTCTCAAGGGTGGCTGGTTTCATCAAGGCCAAGGATCTTCCAACCCTCCCAATAGAAGATTTACTTTGTTGTCAAAAAATTTCATGTTAAACCCGAATTGTTGTGTGAGCCTTATGAGGTGTCTACTCCCATTGGTGCATCCGTTGTTGCTAGAAGAGTCTATCAAAATTTTTCCATTTGCATTTTGCATAAAATCCTACCTTGTGATTTTATTGAATTGACTATGGTGGATTTTGATGTCATTCTTGGGATGGATTGGTTGCATGCATATTCTGCCTCTATTGATTATAGAACCCGTAGGATCAAATTCCAAATGGATATTGTAGATTTTGATATCATTCTTAGGATTGATTGGTTGCATACATTTTATGCCTTTATTTATTGTAGAACCCGTAGGGTCAAGTTCTAATTCCCTTATGAACCTATTCTTGAATGGGAGAGTCATGATGTGGTGGTCAAGGGTAGGTTTATTTCTTACATTAAAGCCCAAAAGTTGATTTCTAAGGGGTATCTCTATCATCTTGTGAGGGTTAAGGATGTTGAGTCCAAAGTCCTTCCTATAGAGTCGGTTCCTGTGGTTAATGAGTTCCTTGATGTCTTTCCTAGTGAACCTCCCGATATTCCTCCCGAAAGGGAAATAGACATTGCTATAGATCTCCTTCTCGATATTCAACCCATTTTTATTCCCCCTTACCGTATGGCCTCAGCGGAGTTAAAGGAGTTGAAGGAGCAATTGGGGGATTTATTAGAGAAGGGTTTTATTAGGGCTAGTCAATCATCTTAGGGTGCACTAGTGTTGTTTGTGAAGAAGAAGGATAGTTCCCTTAGAATATGCATTGATTACCGGCAACTTAATACAATCACCATAAAGAATAAGTACCCTTTACCAAGGATTGATGATCTTTTTGACCAACTTCAAGGGGCTAGTGACTTCTCTAAGATTGATATTTGGTCTGAGTATCATCAGGTAAAAGTGAGGGAGCATGGCACTCCCAAGATAGCTTTTTGGACTAGGTGTGGGCACTATGAGTTTGTGATTATGTCTTTTGGGATGACCAATGCCCCGACTATCTTCATAGACCTTATCAATAGGGTCTTTAAACCCTACCTTGATTTGTTTGTGGTGGTCTTCATTAATGATATCTTGATTTATTCCCATAGTGAGGAGGAGCATGTGAGTCACTTGAGGGTGGTGTTGCAAATCTTGAGGGAAGAGAAGTTATATGCTAAATATGAGAAATGTGAGTTTTGGTTGAAAGAGGTTGCTTTTTTAGGTCATATGGTGTCAGGAGGATAGTATTAAGGTGGATCCTAAGAAGGTGGAGGTGATTAGAAATTGGCCTAGACCTTTGACTCCATCGGACATTAGAAGTTTCTTGGGTTTAGTGGGTTATTACTAGAGGTTTGTGAATGGGTTCTCTTCTATTGCTTCTCCTATGGTTAAGTTGACTCAACAGAAGGCTAAATTTGTGTGGACCGATAAGTGTGAAAAGAGTTTCCAAACTTTGAAGGATAAACTTGTCTCTGCTCTTATCTTATCTCTACCAGAAGGACTGGAAGGGTTTGTCGTGTATTGTGATACCTCAAGAATTGGTTTGGGTTGTGTTTTGATGCAAAATGGTAAGGTGATAGCTTATGCCTCTAGACAACTTAAGATGCATAAAAAAGAATTATCCTATCTATGATTTTGAATTGGCCATCGTGGTATTTGATTTGAAAATTTGGTGTCACGACTTGTATGGGGTTCATATTGATATGTTCACCGATCATAAGAGTCTCCAATATGTGTTCACTCAAAAAGATCTTAACTTGAGACAAAAAAGGTGATTAGAGATCCTTAAGGATTATGATATGAGTGCGCATTATCACCCCGGTAAGGCTAATGTTGTGGTTGATGCTTTGAGCAGGGTGTCTATGGGTAGCCTAGATCATGTTAACAATGGTGGCAAAGAGGTGGCCAGAGAGATCCATCGGTTGGATAGATTGGGGTTTAGGTTGGAACAGGTTGATAATAGTGGGGTAGTGGTTGTTGATGAATCTAAATCTCCATTGGTTGAATAGGTAAAAGCAAAGCAAGATCTTGACCCCGGCTTGCTAGAGTTGAAGGCCTTTGTGAGAAATGATAAGGTGGAGGTTTTCTCCCAAGGGGGAGATGGTGCCCTTAGGTACTAAAGTAAGTTGTGTGTGCCTAATGTTGATAACTTGAGAAAGAAGGTTTTAGATGAGGCTCATAATTCTTCCTATTCTATTCACCTTGGTTTTACAAAGATGTATAGAGATTTGAGGGAAGTGTTTTGGTGGAGTGGTGTGAAGAAAGATATTGCTAAGTTTGTATTCGCTTGTCATAATTGGCAACAGGTGAAAGCTGAATATCAAAGGCCGGGTGGCCTAGCCCAAGATATAGAGATTCCTACTTTGAAGTGGGAGGAGATCAACATGGATTTTGTGGTTGGGTTGCCTAAGACTAGAAAGCATTTTGATTCTATTTGGGTTGTGGTTGATAGAATGAAAAAGTCAGTTCATTTCCTACTAGTTAAGACTACTTATGGTGCTGAAGATTATTCTAGGTTGACTAGGAAATAATTTGACACTATTTGTGAAAAGTTGGCTCACTTTCTACCGGTCAAAACCACTTATGGTGCCAAAGATTATGCAAAGTTGTATATCAATGAGTTGGTTACAGTTCTTGGGGAACCCTTGTCTATCATATCGGATCGTGGTGCTCAATTCACTTCTCACTTTTGGAGGTCCTTTGAAAGAGGTCTTGGTACCAAGGTCAAGCTTAGCACGACCTTTCACCTCAAGATCATCTTGTGAGGGTTAAGGATGTTGAGTCCAAAGTCCTTCCT
>DF358532.1:128750-141072 GCA_000787875.1 Solanum virginianum
AAAAAATTATATCGTAAGGTAAGGATATTCTATAACACCTATCGAAAAGGCCATATCGTAATGTACACTAAATCATGGCTCCTACCTAAAAGATTGTATCGTAAGGTAAGGGACATGTTATACTACCTACCAAAAAGGCTATATCGTAAGGTAGGGGTATTGGTAACACTCTCCGAAAAGGTTATACCGTATGGTGAGTGGGTGGTTATTTGGCGCATCTCATGCATGTTTGTGCAAGGTTTGAGCATGATCTATTTATGTTACTTTATGGTGTTAAACAAGATATGCAAGTAAGATTATTCTTAAGCATGTTTCATCGTACACATTGATTACATATAGTATATCTATATTTCATATTGAGCTTATGATTAAGCATCTTGTTATTATGACTTATGATTCTTGTTGCATTGCATTCCACATACTTAGTGTATTCAAACGTACTAATGCATACTTTATGCCTACATGATATCACCATGTAGGGACCGGAGCTCCATTTGATTATCCTCCTCCATGTGGCTAGTTCGGTCCTTTAAGGAAAGCTTGGTGAATCCTCACATCTGAGGACAATATCTACTTATTTCATGCTATGTTGTGAATCTTTCTCCATGTTGAATACTTATTATTATGAGGGTACATGAGCCCGGGGAGTGTCTTGGCCCCGCTCCAAATTTAAAGTATTGGTGTTGTTGGATGTTAAGTTTGTGTATACTTTCAAGCTTGACTTATCTTATGATTTCTATGTTTATGAAGAATATTCCCTTAGTCTTGTTTTCCTTTTTTACTGGACTCTTGTTATTGCTCATTTTCTTCCGCAACCAAGGATGTGTGCATGTTACGATCAAGAGGTTTGTTTGGGTTGTCTTCGGACTTCTCATTCATCGTGTCACGCCTAGGCCCTAGGCTTGGATCATGACAAATTCACTTGCCTCAAATTAGCCAAACAATCAATCCAATAAAAGTGTTTTCCCCTTCTAAATCGAATTCAAAGGACCACAATTTATTCGAATATGAAATCATAATCACAATTCAAAGTGAATAACATCAAAATAAAGCCTCATAAGGCGACAACTTGATATTAAAGTAGTAGTTGTTATATATGCTGACTCAATAATAGACAAGGTCATCCTAACTTTTCTTAAGAGTCTATATTGTGTGCTCATTATAACCGCCTATTTAAGAAAGAAAGTTGTATTGAGGTTAACATGCGTCCCCAAAACCCTCATGGATGACCTCCACAAGTTAGTTATGAACAATGCCCCTTTGTCAAAATGATGGATACTTAGATCCCGTGGGATTTGCTTATTTTCCTAATGTACAAATTTGACATAATCCTCAATAATAAAAGTAGTTTGATCGGTAAGAAATAGGCTATTTTGGCAACCTATCTACAATTATTCAAATAAAGTCAAACATATACCATAAACAAGGTTATCTTGTAACAAAATTCATATTCACTACTTTCTACTTTCACAAGGGAATAATTGTACTCTCTATTAGCCCGCCAGACTTTTGATTCTCAACTTTCACCTAATGGCAATTGGGATATTGTGTCACAACTCCGTAGTGTCTTTTTTCATTCCATGTCACCAATAGATCCCCTTATTATTATGGTGCATTTGACTTTTATTTATTTATATATATATATATATATATATATATATATATATATATATATTGAATCAATGAGGTTAAGGTTCTTTTCATAAGTTTGAAGAAAAAGTAGCCGGTAGAGAGAAACAATTAAAAAATGGATTAAGGATTTGAACACATGATTTCATTAATATAAACCTTAGCTATTTGTATAAAAGTAGACAAAGACCAAACGTGATAGGCTTTTGAATACTTAAAGGACTAAAAGTGAGAAGTATATATTTAATGGACTAAAGGGTCGTTTGATTGGCAATATATTATCTCAAGATAATTAATCTCAGGATAAGTTAGCTTGGGATAAGTTATCACACCATATATATGGGATAATTTATTCCATCACTAAGGCAAAAATGGTGGATAAATAGTCCAAGAATTACCTTATACGGAATAGTAATCATATCATGTTGCTCTTTTAAAAACTAAATTAGTTACCTCTTTTTATTCTTTCCTTTTTGTTGTATTTATTTTTATTTCTCTCCTTTAATTTACTTAGCACAATAAAGTAATTAAGACAAAAAAAATTATATCAATTCAGTAATTAATTTCATTTGACTAATTAAATGTAAGATGAAATTCTTCTAATAAATTTAAAAAAAAAAAAGACACATAGAAAATACTAGCAGTCACTTTGGTGACTTTTCTACTCCTTTATTTATTGAATTAGGTACAGCTAAAAAATTAGCATATTAGTAAGCGTTGGAATCTATGTATTTTTAATAAATTTCTTTTATTTGCTATAAATATTTATTTTCATAATTCATATTTGATTACTTAATTCAATTGCTACTTTTAATATCTATAACTATGCTTTTCATATTCATAAGCTCTAAATATTTAAAACTTTAAGATATCTTCTGGTATTCCCTATTTTTTATTTATATAAATTCATCTTTTTCTATTTCATGAGACCCTACCCAAGCTTATCTTTTTCATTCTATAGTTAAAGTTGTGAAGAGATTATATTATTATTGTACCACTTGATTCAACCTCTAGCTTGAATTGGTGAAAATAACTCTTGCATTTTGATTGTTTGTGGAAGAAGGTGTCGACAAGAACTCCAAAAATTATATACTGATTTTATTTTTTTCAATCTATATTGTTATGATTAAAGTCTTAAGAAGTATATGTACGTTGTATTTTTTCGTCTCTGTTTATTTTTATTTCTTCGCTTTATTAGATATCTTTGATTTAATTTTCTATTATTGGGTTCAAATTAGCCATGTGTAACTTTATTGAAACTTAAGTTCAAATTTTACCATTGGTTGCTTAAAAGAAAAATTAATTTTAAAGATTAAAATACATCTCTCATTTGATATTTCTTATCATACTTTTAAATATCAATTCGTAATTGTTATATTTTATTACTCATCACTTTCTCATAATTTCATGGAATTTTAATCGTTTTAAACTAAATCTATAAAAAGCAACATGGAACACACGTGCAATGCACATGTCCAAGAACTAGTATAAAAGAAGCATGTCATCAAGATAAATTAGAAAATTTAAATTAACCTTTTTTAAGTATAAAAATGATGTCTTTTATTTGTAACGGATTAATAAGAAATGAATATCATGTGAAGTAAAAAAAAATAAAATAAATATATGTCTATAAAGAATTTTTTTTTAAATGATATCTTTTCCCCAATGGACTAACGATGAAATGAATATCACGTGAAGTTAAAAAATAAACTATTAATATTAATAAGAGATTAGAAGTAGTTACATCTTCATGTTATGGGTATTTTTGAAATTTCAAACTTTTTAATGATGCATCTACTTCATGCCGAAAGTATTTTTGAAATATTAGTATTTATGCTTGGAAGATGCTTTGAAAACACTTTCCTATTTAGAGTTTAATCCCACATTAATAAGTTATTATTTTAATGAAATTTAATATTATATTATTTTTTGATTAATTAAAGAAAAATATTTCACGTAACTTTGAATAGAAAAGTATTTTAATGTTACTTCTTATATAATTTATTGGGCTTGTAGCGTCGTCCTGGCACATGATTTTCCACCTTTTTTTACGCTGAATTAACAATGTTAAAACTAAGTAACAACAACCCAACTAAAAGATCCAAAACCCGACCCACTATCCCATTGTTAAATATCTGTCATATAGACTTTCTAGACACTTCATTTGCATCTTCCATGTTTTTCCTCAAAAAATCCCCAGTAATCCTTCCTTCAGGAAGAACACTTCTCTTCATCTTCCTTCTCTGAAGTGAATTTTGATCTCCCTCTGATGTTCAACTTCCATTTTGTCAATAGCTTCACAAGAGTACGTCCTTCTTTTTCCTCCATACTTTTTATATTTTTCTTCGTGTTTTTCATGTCTGTTCCTGGTGTTAGATGACAGATCTATTTTAATCAATGTCACAACTAATCGAAGATCTGGCGTCTCCTTCTAAATCGGTATCAGGTAACCCATTTAGAGGTTTTTCTACCTTTTGTAATAGTATTGGTTTCTCTTTTGGCGTTCCAAGTGGAAGTTGCAGAGGAAACGAGTCAAATCCTGTTCAAATCCTTCCTTCATGACATTATTGTTGATACTGAACAAGGACTTTTGTAAGACTAAAAGGTTTTCTATTTTTTTCTTTTTGTAACTCCAAAAATTATATACTGATTTTATGTTTTTTCATCTATATTATTATGATTAAAGTCTTAAGAAGCATGTGCACGTTGTATTTTTCCTTCTCTGTTTATTTTTATTTGTTCACTCTATTAGACATCTTTGATTTAGTTTTCTATGAATTTCTAATTATTATAAGTCTATATTTTTATTGGGTCCAAATTAGCCATTTGTAACTTTATTAGAGCTTAAGTTCAAATTTTATCATTGGTTGCTTAAAAGAAAAATTAATTTTAAAGATCAAAATACGTCTTTCATTTGATATTTCTTATCATACTTTTAAATATCAACTTGTAATTGTTATATTTTATTACTCATCACGCGGTCATAATTTCATGAAATTTTAATCGTGTTAAACTAAATCTATAAAAAGCAACATGGGACACACGTACAATGCACGTGTCCAAGAACTGGTATGAAAAAAGCATGTCATCAATGATAAATTAGAAAATTTAAATTAATCTTTTTTAAGTATAAATGATGTCGTTTATTTGTAACGGATTAATAAGAAATGAGTATCATATGAAGTGAAAAAAAAAATAAATATATGTCTGTAAAGGAAATTTTTTAAAAATATACTTTTTCCTAATGGACTAACAATGAATTGAATCTCGTGAAGTTAAAAAAATAAATTATTAATATTAATAAGAGATTAGAAGTAGATGCATCTTCACGTTGAGGTTTTTTTTGTGAAATTTTTAACTTTTTAATGATGCATCCATTTCATGCCAAAAGTATTTTTGAAATATTAGTATTTATTCTTGGAAGATGTTTTGAAAATACTTTTTATTTATAGTTTAGTCCCACGTCAATAAGTTATTATTTTAATTAAATGTAATATTATATTATTTTTTATTAATTAAAGAAAAATATTTCACATAACTTTGAACAAAAAAGTATTTAATGTCACTTTAAATATAATTTGATGGGCTTGTAGCATCATACTGACACACGACTTTTCGCCTTTTTTTTTTGCTAAATTAACAATGTTAAAACTAAATAACAACAACCCAACTAAAAAATCTACTATCCCATCGCTAAATATCTGCCATATAGACTTTCTAGACCCTTCATTTGCATCTTTCATATTTTTTCTCAAAAAATCTCCGATAATCTCTTCCTTCTGGAAGACGCTTCTCTTCATCTTCCTTTTCTGAAGTGGATTTCGATATACCTCTGATGTCCAGCTTCTGTGTTGTTAACAGCTTCACAAGAGTATGTCCTTCTTTTTCCTCCATACTTTTCATATTTACCTTCGTGTTTATCATGTTTGTTCCTAGTGTTAGATGACAGATCTGTTTTAATCAATGTCACAACTAATCGAGGATCTGGCATCTCCTTCTAAATCGATATCAAGTAACCCATTTAGAGGTTTTTTTCTCCCTTTTGTAATAGTATTGATTTCTCTTTTGGCGTTCCAAGTGGAAGTTGCAGAGGAGACGAGTCAAATCCTGTTGAAATCCCTCCTTCATGACATTATTGTTGGTACTGAACAAGGACTTTTGTAAGACTAAAGGGTTTTCTATTTTTTTTTTTTTTGTAACTCTAAAAATTATATATTGATTGTATGTTTTTTTCATCTATATTGTTATGATTAAAGTCTTAAGAAGCATGTGCACGTTGTATTTTTCCTTCTCTGTTTATTTTTATTTGTTCGCTCTATTAGACATCTTTGATTTAGTTTTCTATGAATTTCTAATTATTGTAAGTCTATATTTTTATTGGGTCCAAATTAGCCATTTGTAACTTTATTAGAACTTAAGTTCAAATTTTACCATTGGTTGCTTAAAAAAATTAATTTTAAGATCAAAACACATCTCTTATTTGACATTTCTTATCATACTTTTAAATATCAATTGTAATTGTTATATTTTATTACTCATCACGCGCTCATAATTTCATGGAATTTTAATCGTTTTGAATTAAATCTATAAAAAAAAAACATGGGACACACGTGCAACACATGTGTCCAAGAACTAGTATAAAAGAAGCATGTCATCAAGATAAGCTAGAAAATTTAAATTAATTTTTTTTAAGTATAAAAATGATGTCTTTTATTTGTAACAGATTAATAAGAAATGAGTATTATGTGGAGTGAAAAATATAAAATAAATATATGTCTATAAAGGAAATGTTTTAAAAATGATAATTTTTCCTAATGGACTAACAACCAAACAAATATCATGTGAAGTTAAAAAAAATAAACTATTAATATTAACAAGAGATTATAAGTAGACATGTCTTCACGTTACGGGTTTTTTGAAATTTTAAACTTTTTAATGATGCATCCACTTCATGCCGAAAGTATTTTTGAAATATTAGTATTTATACTTGGAAGGTGTTTTAAAAACACTTTCCTATTTAATAGTTTAATCCCACATTACTAAGTTATTATTTAAATTAAATTTAATATTATATTATTTTTTATTAATTAAAGAAAAATATTTCACGTAACTTTGAACAAAAAAGTATTTAATGTTACTTTTAATATAATTTGTTGGGCTTGTAGCATCATACTGACATACGACTTTCCACCTTTTTTATGCTAAATTAACAATGTTAAAACTAAGTAATAATAACCCAACTAAAAGATGCAAAACCCGACCCACTATCCCATTGTTAAATATCTGTCATATAGACTTTCTAGACCTTTTTTTTTAATTTAAATATCGGGCAGCTGGCCCATTTTATTTCATTTAATCTGACTTACACAATGTGCCCATTACAAAGAATTCGGGCCCAAGCCCATAAACCATTAATTATGGATCCTAAAATGTAGTGTCTTCTACACACTTCCTTTATTGAACTTTCCACCTTCCAAATGCATCCCTCGAGCTTCCATGGCGGCTTACGATTATGGACTGCCAAACTTCTTGTCGTCTTCATGCGATCTTGTCTTCATGCTCCTTTGATAAGATATCTTTTCCTTTCCCTTTCTAGTTATTTGTTTAGTGAGTTGGACTGACATCAGTCTTCTCAGGGTGCCTTTGTGATGCACCTCCCTAGTCACCTTTATACCTACAGAAGAAGATCGTCTTTTCTTTGCAGATCGATGTGTAAGTTCCTCTGTCTCCACATGTTCCTATGATTTTTGGCAATACCTCACTGTGTTGACTTGCAGAATGTACAGGAAGTGGTGCTATCTGTACTCCTTTGGGATGGGAGTTCCTTCTTGCCATGGATGACCTTTTCCTACACTTTGGTGACATCTATTCTTTTTTTCTAATATTAACCCTAGCATAGCCTTAGACTTTGCTGAAAGCACTTTGATTTTTACGTATCTGTGCTCCTTTCCAGTAACTTCTTTTGTCCTCATGCCCATGATCTACTTTTGTAAATGTCATATCTGTATCTTGTATATATGTGTCATGCATGACTGCTTGTAATGGCTCTTGTGCGAACTTTTGGTGGTGTGATTTGTGCCTTGTCTATATTTAGGATTCTTCTTTCTTTAATCGGTAGCTTCTCAAAACTATGATAATATATTTTCTCTGAATGAATGAAAGCTTCATTAACTATCCTATCTGCAAGCTGATTTGTTTCTCAAAATACATGAGTTATTTCTGCTTTCAGCCTTTTCATGTTGCTTTGTATGTGTTCCATCTTTTCAATAAGCTCCTATGGGATTTTCCACTCTCTAGTAAGCATATAATTGATCCCTAAGGAGTCTGTCTGAATCTGCACTTCAGGAATAGCACTATCCACATAGTAGTTTAGTGATTTTCTAAAAGTTATTCCTTCTACTTCTAGGTTAGTGGTAGATCATGTGCATTGTGCCTATGCATTCACTAGGTTGCCTGCACCATCCCTGAGGCAAAAACCATAAGCACTTAGGCTTGGATTCCCTTTACTAGCCCCATCTGTATTACAAATTAGCCTACCCCCATGAGTAGGCTTCCATGCCACTTTCAGATAAAATAGTTTAGGCTTGTAATTGTTTAGGAACTCCACAATATCCACCCATTGGTTTGGAATGTTTCCGATCCATGAGAAAATACTCCTAATAAACTGTGATATCTGCTGATGACACTGAATTGTCATCCAGTTATATGAATAATCTTTCCCATTCCTATAAGCATTCCTTCTCTTCTACAACCGCCACATTATTATGGCTGGAATGATTTTCATAACTTTTCTTAGCTCGGTTGGTCCCTAAAAGTCCCAACAACTGTACATAAGTTATTGTAGATGCATTCCACCTATCTAGATACCTGCAAAACTAACAAACTGCTTTCACAGCCTTTGGGCTATGGGAGCTGTTAAAAATAAGTGATCCATGGTCTCTATCTCCTTTTTGTCACAGCAGTAGCATCTAGACACCACTTGGATTTTCATCCTTTTCAAATTGTCATCTGTTGCAATTCTTCTTTTCTATAACCTCCATAAAAAGCATGTTATTTTTAGGGGAAGACTTTTTATCTAAACACTTTTTGTCCATTGTTGATCTTGCTTTTTCCTTCTCAGAATTTTGTAAGCAAACTTAATAGTAAATATACCTGAAACTTCCCTCATCCACCAGGCCCTGTCCATACTGTGAGCTTCAACTGGAGGTTTTATACTTCCAGTTATGTGTTCAACTAGTTCTTTAGACAGAACCTCCTATAAATTGTCTCTTGACCATTGTCCATTGTCTAGAAATTCTTGTATTTCAGCCTCCTCATTGGCAACTGGATTGTCATTAATAAAGTACAAAGCCCCTAATTTTGTTCAGTTATCAAACCAAAAGTTGGAATTCTTTGCTTTAGGTTGCCACCAAATCTCATGCTCCACCTCTTCTCTAACCTTTATCATATTTCTCTACACTAGTGATGCTCCTAAACTTATGGTTATGACAAGGTGCAACTTTTTGCAGTATTTGCTTAACATGTACTGAGTCCATTGAGATGAAGTAGAGGTCCTAAAAGTCTACCACAGCTTTGCAAATAAAGTTTTATTCACATCATGTAGTGATCTAAAGGTAAGTCCCCCTTCATTCCTAGGATAGCATAAATCATTCCAAGCAACCCAATGCTTTCCTTTGACCCCTCATACATTGCTCCATAGAAATTTTGCAAATAACTAATGAATCTTCTCTATAACCCTTTTAGGAGGATTTATTGCAGCCAATAAGTAGATTAGAATTGACTAAAAAAACATGACTTATAAGGATCGGCTTCTCACTAAAGAAAAGTAATTTGTTGTGCCATAAGAAGATCCTTCTTGCAATTTTCCTCAATATATCTTCAAAATAGCAAATCTTTCCTCTTTCATAGTAAATAGGTCGCCCAAGGTATGAGAACAGGAATTTGCCTTGCTTAATTCCTGTGAGCCTCCTTAGTCTAATAGTAATACACAGAGGAGTGTTATCATGCAAATTAAGGTGCTCTTACTTTTACTAATTCTCTTACTTGAAACATCTTCATAATCCTTTAGAACCCTCATCATCTTTATAACAGACTTTCTGTCCCCTGAGCTAAATAGAATCGTATCATTAGCATAAGCTAGGTGATTGATTTTAGGACTCTACTTTGGCAAGACATAACCCAAAAACTCTTTGTCATTATTAAGGTTGTTTAGTACCCTTGTCAAAACCTTAGTTGTAATGATAAATAGAGTTGGGGACAGTGAATCCCCTTGCTTTAGACCCCTTGTATATTTGAGAAAACCATATGATTTTCCATTCAAAACCATTGAGTACCAATTATTAGAAATCAGTCTCCATACCATATCTATCATTGTTTTAGAAAAAACAAATTATCTTAGAACTTTAGTTAAGAAAATCCAAGACATCTTGTCATATGTCTTCTTCATGTCTTATTGAACCACCACACTGACATTCTTGGTTCTTCTATTGATGTCCTTGATGATCTCTTGGGCCAGTAACACATTTTCAGTAATATTCCTCCCTTTGACAAAACTAGACTGATTATGAGAGATAATTTTGGGAAGAACCTAAACCAATCTACCATGAATCACCCTGGATATAATTTTATTGACAAAGGAACTTAGTTAACCTTTAACTATCTCCCTTTTAGGAATTAGGATCAGATTAGTATGGGTAAAGAACTTAGTCAGTTCATGACCACAAAAAGGCTTGCACTAATCTGGTAATATCCTCTCCTATGATATCCCAACAATTTTGAAAAAAAGCTCCTGTAAAACTATCTGGGTGACTTGCACTATTTTCATTAAGTTCAAAAATAGCACTTCTCACTTCATTTTCTTCAGAGAGTTGCAATATATCATCATTTTCCTCTTCTATTATGAGCTTTGGGATGTGGTACAACATAGTGTAGTCTCCTTCAAAATCCTCTGCTTGAAACTCTTTATTATAAAAATTAACATGTTATTTCTAGAGTAGTCTCTCTCAAAAATCCTCTATTTCACTGCCTATTTGAGCTCCTTCTGTTATTTCTTCGTCTTGCTTATTCAGAATTTTATTGATATGAAGCTTCCTACTCCTCCCCTTAATATAAGAGTGAAAAATCTTAGTATTCTTGTCTCCATCCTGTAGCCATTTCATCCCAGTTTTTGTTGCCAAAAATCCTCTTTTACCTTTAGCCACCTTTTAAGTTCTGCTTATGCCTTTTTTAGATCTTCTCTATTACTTGGAGATGGCTGCATCTCTAGTTGAATCTCTTTTACCCTGATAGTTTATCAATGTTGCCACCTCTGGAAAATATTACCATATTCCTTTTTGCTACATAGGGATACAACTTTTTTTTACCTTTTTTAGTTTTGCTTGAACCTCAATGAATGGACTGCCTGCAAAATCTATCTCCCAATTTTGTCTTATAATGTCCTTAAATTTCTTATGTTTGATCAAGAAATTTTAGTGATCTACTCTGGCGAGCTCTGAAGAGCGGCGAGAATTGCAGACTCAAAATTTATGGTTCTTGCGAGATTTCTGAAGCGAATTACAGCAACACAAGAGTATTTTCGGCGAGTTCACGACGTCGACAATTTCAAAGGAAGAAGAAGTAACTTCTTTTCACAGTTGTGTTTGGGTCTTTTGCGTCGGATCGACAATCTCCAGCTTCGACATTCTGACAGTCCAGAAAATTGTGCTTGGCTCTTCACCGCTATCAGTTTTTCTCTCCAGTGATCCATTGTCTCCTGCGAGTTCTCTTCTCAAACGAACTATTTTTTTGGTCAAGATTCTACGGCATATCTCACTAGATCTTCTTGATTCTCCTGGGAAAGAATTTTTGGGCTCTCAGATTCAGGCGACATACCAGATTCCAGCAATGGCTAACTCCAGAACTAGGCGCGAGTCCTTCATCTTTCAAGTGATATCTTTCTATTTACTGTCTTCTTGAATATATTATGATGTATAACTGTATTTCCGTTACCATTACACTTCGCTGTAACTACTGATTTCTTCGGGGTTATACTGTTGTTTTGGGGGCAGACTTTATGGTATATACAATTATATTGACTGTGCTTCTCTAATTATCTGCTTCTTCTTTTACTCGTGATATATTGACTGTTAGGGGTAAAATTTACTATAGAATAGTGCCTGCTTGTTACATATTGCCTGTTACTATAGAATAGTGCCTGTAATTATATGATTCTTCTGTTTCTGATTTCTGTTTGTTATGTATAGTACTGTTATACTCTATTGTGATCCGTACTAGTTTGTAGGGATTATCAATTTTGTAGTTTAGTGGCGTCACGAGATAATGGTGGACTAGGGCCATGTCATCGATGGGGGTCGAAAGTAAGGGGTAGGGGTGGTAAGAAGACCACGGGCTTATTTAAGTTAAGTATAGCATCGTGAAATATAGTGTCACTGACTAGGAAGTCTATAGAATTAGTAAAATATTTTAAAAAGAGATATATTAATATAGCATGTGTCCAGGAGACCAGATGGGTAGGCACCAAAGTACGAGACGTGGATTGGTTTAAGTTGTGGTACTCGGGTGGTTATAGGGATAGAAATGGTGTAGGTATCCTAGTAGACGAGAATCTTAGGGATTATGTAGTTGAGGTTAGGAGGGTTAATGATAGGATGATGTTTATCAAACTCGTGGTTGGTAGACATGTAGTGAATGTAGT
>DF358532.1:148905-175403 GCA_000787875.1 Solanum virginianum
GGGGAAATAAACAATCCCGATATCAACAATCAACTGTCTATGTCCACAAAGCCTCTATAACTAACATCTAGGAAGGTACCATAATAGGCCATGGTTACCACAATCAAAGAAAATACTGAAATAAAGATAAGGAAATAATCATCCTCCGAAGGTAGAGGAGGACTCACGATGATCTGAGATCAAGAGCTCTGAACCTCAACGATTAGGCTGCTAAAGTCCTCTGTCTACAGAATCTGCATCATCAAACGATATAGCGCCAAAGGGCATTAGTACGTAAAATGTACTGTATGTAAAACAGGCTAAAGTAAATAGTATAAGTGCAACATCAGCTCATCAACCACTCATCCTCACTCAAAATAAAGGATGGGACTCTATCACCTCACTATCCATCAAAACATCACACAATCACATCAACCTCAGAGTACTATCAACAAGGAACCTATCTAGGAGTTTCTATAACCGACAACCATCACTTATGAGCCTGGGGATGATATAGCAAAGAGATGTCGCTCCCACATCCATCTAGTGCCTTGCCAGGGTACAGGACAAGTCTATCGGGAATCCCAAAAGAAATTTGTCAAGCCCTCTGCGGGGCAAAGAAAACATTCTTTTTCACGGTCTAATCACCCAGTACCTTGCCGGGGTGATAGGGTGTATATCAGGGGTTTATAATAACAACAAGTCCTCTTTTGGGACTAAGGAAACATCCATTATCACGGTCTAATCTTCCGCTACGCTGGCCACATAGTTAATGAGTACGAGTGAGACTCACTCTTACCCATTTCGGTGCTAATACTCCTCCCAGAACTCAATATGCTCATAAGTCTATCAATGTCATGCTAATTATACAATCAACCTCCCTCAGACAGGGTCCTCATCTCATCTGGCTTTCTATCAACTCAAGGAATGGAATCTTTCTTTCAAGATAGTTATGCAACCAACCCCCCTCTCAGGCAGGGACCTCATCTCATCTATCATTCTATCAACTCAAGAAATAAATTCTTCCTTTCAAACTCTATCTAAAACTCATTAAAACCTCAAGGATATCAACTTCATCTATTTTAACCATCACAGCACTCATCTCAAGACTCAGACTTCATCAATCATCACATTCAGACAGTCAAGGCTCTACACATTACCCTAAGTTCACTCTTGCAGTATTAAACAAGGAAAATCATGCAATTTAGAGAAACAATCATATAATAATGCATATAATCAATAAATACAAGTATGATGATCATCAATTTGAGATATTATATATATATATATATATATATATATTAAATATAAAGTTCAAGAAATAAAGATAATGTTCA
The DNA here is from genome assembly GCA_000787875.1 of Solanum virginianum. Lineage (NCBI taxonomy): Eukaryota > Viridiplantae > Streptophyta > Magnoliopsida > Solanales > Solanaceae > Solanum > Solanum virginianum. The sequence goes on from DF358532.1 coordinate 150,222, forward strand.
AGAAGTTCTTCAAGAATCACTACTCATTGACCCTCAACTATCAATTATCAATCTACTACATGTATTAGGCACATGGAAGGATAATTCCATGCTTTGGGTACCCTTTATATACCTGGGATGATGAATTTACTATCCCTCAACAAAAAACTAACTCAAGCTTGGAATTCCTCAACCCTTCTTCTTCTTCTTCTCTCACAACATACGTTTTGCCTTAGAAAAATATAGATTTTTGAAACCCTTTCGTATGAAATAAGCCTTAAAAATATGTTTTGGGGTATTGAAATAGGTTAGAAAGGACAAAAATGCCCTTCCCGCAATTAAAAAATAATTTAAAAAAATACGTGTCGCGCCAGGGGCGCGGACTAGTGTATTTTTGCCTTTTTTTCAAAAAAATAGAATTTTTGTCAAAATTTAAAAAAAAAATAAAGTGTAAGTGCGCGTTCTGTCCGCGTCGCGCCAAGGATGCGGACAGACACTGCCCGGATAAAAATTAGCAAAATTTTAATTTCGCTCCGGTTGCTCTTAAATCGGGTCGAGACCATTTTTTAACTCGATTTTTCACGCTGATCGCAAATTTGATCTTGAATTTTTCATCGAAGCTTTGGAAGACACGTTGTGCGCATGATTACATTTTAGGGACGTTTCGGTAATTTCACGGGGTGTTACAAAAGGGGTAACTTATATTGTGAAAAAAGAAGTGAAATGTGTTAATATCGACAAAGACCACTTCTCATTAATCAAATAACTTTTTCATACTAAAGAATTAGGGTATCTTGTTTTTGGTGGCTTCTATGTTAAAGACCCGACAAAAAGAGACTCTATTGAGGTGGAAAATGATTTCAAGTTACTATATCTTTTTAAAGATCTAAATGATGGTGACTATTTAGACTTTTATGTGAAGCATGTGCTGAATGAAGCACAAGTTCCAAAAGATGTCCCAACTGCTTTTATTTGTAGGCCTGAAGTTGAGGAAAATATTAATATGGTTGGTGAAGAACACTTACAAGATATGAATGTGAATGAAATTGAAAGATTGTTTGCTGAGGTTGAATCTGAAAATGTCAATGTTGAAGTTGGCATAGGAGACATATCCTTCATTTTTAATTACATTTATATCTTGTAAGTGTTATTCACCAACCACATTAATATTTTCTTCAACTTCAGACCCACAAAGAAAAGTAGTTGTGACATTTTCTGTAACTTGTGCTTCATCCGGCCCATACTTCAATAAAAGTCTAAATAGTCACCATCATTTAGGTCTTCAAAAGATATAGTAACTTGAAATCATTTTCCACCTCAATAAAGTCTTTTTTGTGGGGTCTTTAACATAGAAGCCACTGACAGTAAGATATCTTAATTCTTTATTATGATAAAGTAATTCGATTAATGAGAAGTGATCTTTGTCGATTTTAACACTTTTCACCTCGTTTTCCCCAATATAAGTCACCCTTTTTTTGTCTTGAATAAAATCACTACCATGATGAAAACGAGTTATAATAACACAATCCATAAGATTCTCTAACAATCAACACACTTTTATCAACAAATAAAACCCTAATTTTTTTTATATTTTAACAATATACAATCACAGGAATCGAATACTAAAATGCACTATATATCAGGTAAAATAAAAAAAAATAACATAAAATTAAGAAATAAACTTACCTCAGTAGATGAAACTCTTAAATCCTGATTGAACTCTAAAATCTTTTGCAATCTTTGATGATACCTTCGACAAACACCCAAATCACTTCGAAATTAGAAGATTTTAGTTCTAAAAAGTACAAACGTCACTAGAAATCACTGAAAATAGGCATAATTTGTAGGGTTTTCTCACCACCGCCGAAAGAAGTCAAAAAATGTGCTTGGTGAAAATGACTCGTCAATTTTGTTTTATTTAACTTATGTGTGCTGATGTGTAAAGAGGCGACTTTTGATTGGTTGCATTTTTTACTAGAGAAAGGTGGATTACACGCGTCCTTTTAGAAAAAAAAAACTTATAATGTTTTATGCCATGTTAGCGATGAATGTTTAAAAGGTACAAATTATGGATGGTTGGAGTTCAATAGGAAGACAAAATAGTTTAGGTGCCTAAAAGGAAAAATCAACCAAGTTTAAAGGTCTATCTGTGTATTTTGCCTATATACTAACTATATATGCGTATACAACGAGTGATCATTTTTTTGAAAGTTACTTTAATCGAATAACTATTAATTGTAATTATTCCAAAAAAAAATTATATTCTTCAACCAAACTTGAAATAAAATATTCCACATTTTCTTCTGAAACTATTATAATTAATACCTCACACCAAACGACCCGTAAGTTAATAGTCAAGATCAACTTGATCAATTATTGAATAGTTAAAGGACTAAATCCTGTATAGTTGAGGGACCATTCATGTCCTTTTTTCAATTTGAGAGAGCGGGGGATTTTATTGGACTGAATTGATCGCGCAGAAGTTTTCTCTTCAGAAAAAGGACACTTCTTCGAGGGCTAAATCTTGAGGTGTTTCGGTTCTCACATTTCATTTCAGTTTAAATTCGATTCTCACCGGCGATTCGGCACCGGCATCGGCGAATTTTCATTATTCACTTATTAGCTGATTCCGAGTAAGTAGAGAGGATACGAAGGGATAAAGAAACTATGAGTGTATTTGGAGGAGATGGCTGGGCGAGGGAAGCGCAATATAGGAAGAGAAGAGTCGACGAATTGATGGTTGAGAACATCGATTCTTCTGCTTATAAGAAGCTCTCCAGCGGCAAATTTGTCTGCGTCGTTTGCTCTCATCGTCCGGTCCTCGACACTTCCCTCATGCTCTCTGTACGTTCCTATCAAAACATAACCCTAATTTTGCTCCGATTTCGGTTATTTGATTATCATATCTTCTAAAAAAAAATTAAAAAAATGATATGGATCCATTATTTTGAGTGGTAGGTGAAGTATCTCTGCATTCACGCTTTGTGACTATGAGTAGATGCTGGTTTTTGTCACTTTTAAAACAATCAGAATTTAACCTCCTGTGCTTTGAAATTTGATGAACTAACTTTAGTTTGATGTTGGTGATCTTTTTTTTAATGTATAAACTCCTGATCATGATATTTAAACTTTGAAAACTTTAGACACCGAATATGAGATGATATAGTAGGAAAGTGAATTACCTGTGCACCTGATTATTCTAACTTCATACGTTTTTGGCATAAATAGAGTGTTGGCAATGTATGTTCTCCCATCTTCAGACTTCAATTCCCAATGAACAACATAATCCTAACAAGTCATTCAGCTTTGGTACAAATTTAAAGTAGAAAAATGAGCCAATAAAGAGTAAAGACAAGTTTTAAAGTCTATTATTGATGGAATAGCGAAGTTAGCTTTAAAATTTTTGGGGTTAACTTTCTTGTATAGCATTCTCTATAGGATGATGTTTGGAGAAAAGATTGAAATATCTGGCGAGAATCGGCAATAGAGATCTTAAAAATTTGCTGTGAGACCAACAATGTTGTATGAGAGTAAATGTTTGCTTGTGTTCGCTTTAAAATTTTTGGGGTTAACTTTCTTGTATAGCATTCTCTATAGGATGATGATTGGAGAAAAGATTGAAATGTCTGGCGAGAATCGGCAATAGAGATCTTACAAATTTGCTGTGAGACCAACAATGTTATATGGGAGTAAATGTTTGCTTGTGAGTAAATGTTTGCTTTTAAGTCCGAAAATATTCACAAGGTGAATACCATAAAAATGCAGATGTTAAAATGGATGTGTGATCAATCAAGTTTGGACAAATAAGAAATGATCACACATGAGAGAGGGTGAGCTTTTATAAGGTATAACAGAGGTGTAAGTGGTGGATAGAAAATAAAATAAGATGTTCCCGCTAATTCAAGTTCAAGGGTGCATCCACTTGTTATCGCTGCACATCCATCTGATCTGAATCAGTTTGCATTGGGACTAAAGGATGGTGTTATTGTTGTGCTTGAGCCTCTTGAGGCTGAACGGAAATGGGATACCTTGCCCCCAGCTGGAAATGGTACTGGCCAAGCACTTCAGATGTTGCAAATGCAGATCAACACCAGAGGTGCTTACCTCATGCACATGCTGGCAGTTTTCGTTGAAAGGAAGAGTATATATACTGCATCATGTTATTTTTCAACGTCCCACGGTTACAATTTTCTTGTAAGGAGAAGCTTCTAGATTAGCCAGTGTACTTAATAGAAAGCTGAATTTAGATTATGTAGAGTTTGTTTAGTAGATGGTTACATCAGTACGCCGATAATGTTAATTTGTGGACATGTAAATTTATAAGAGGGTGTTTTTACATCAGATTTCTGAGATCCTAGTCAGTTGGAGATATGAACAATTGCCTTTGTCAATGGTTCTTTTTAGCATTACTAAATATGGATGATTTCCAAATTGTTTCCTCTTTTTTACTGAATATCTCAAAGTTAGTTGAATGGTTTAGGATGTGTTTTGATGGTTAAATGATTCATATTCATCCGAAAGCACCTGATTGCCAGCATAAAAAAATATTTTTTTTCTTTCTATTGTCAACGGCAGAAGAACACATTTGAGTGGATTAATCGTGAAGAACCTCTACTTTTTTGGACCAGATGCTTTTAATTGGTGAAGTTTTATGATTAATTGGCGTACAAACTATAGGCATAATTCGCATGCATATTAGAATTTTTCAATGCATGAATGCAACATATATGTTTGATAGATGTATTAGAATAATTCTCATACTATAGTACTTGTGGTGATGCTTGTTCTCCTGCAATCTTCATCTGTGATAATTCTCAATTATCAGAGGCAGCTTTACTTTGGACAAAATATTTTTATTAGGTCCAAGTGAGCCATGGAAGATAGGTAGAGTATGACTATCTTAATCAGCTAAAGTGCTTCCTGCTTGCGAGGAAAGAAAGAAAAAGTGACTAGGTTCTGTTCAGACTTTTGACTGTTCGCAATTGATGAAGGACATCGACTTCCTTGGACCAGTGTCTTCGACTAGTGAAGTTCTGTGTTTAATTGATAGACAAACTACAGACACACATCATCCATGTTTACAATTTTTTAAAATGTGGTTCAATATGTAGTTATTTTTGTACTGATAGATGCATCTAGTCATTTTTTTTCCATTTTACTACTGAATAAAAATTTTAAAAATTCTCATTTTGTGATATTCAACTTCAGGATGCTAGTTCTTCTCTTCTGTGACAATTTCCCTGATAATCAGAAAACTTCTGTAGGTACATGTCAAAGGTTCAAGCCATCGAGCAGAAGAGTCAAGGCTTAGAGAAAGAGAATTATGGAGGCAAGATGAGATAAACAAGAGAATAGCTTTGTCAGAATGTGATACTGCTACCTCAAAAACCTTGACATCCAGCCAGTTATGTAGATCAGCAAGCAAACCGTTGATCAAACGCGCAAGGAAAGCTGCTTCTGACGTACTTCATAAAAAATTGGCACAAAATATTGCTTCTCAAGTGGATGAGATCAAATGTATCAAGGGTGACATTACAAGTGTGCTAGCTAATCAAAGAAATAGTCAATGTGTTCAGAGAGGAGTAACCACAAATCAAGCTATTATGTCTCTGGCATACAACCAGGAACGACGAGAAAGGGAGCTTAAGTTTATATCTGCTGGCTGGAAGCGTGATGGCCATGGGAGGTGGTTTAAGGATGAAAATGTGAGTTTTTCATTTGAATGAAACTCGTCAGTTGTTGTTTCTTACAGTGAAGCAACAATTTTTCTTGTAACTATGACTAGGTTAATCACATTGATCAATTCTTTATAATAAAACTAATTTGGGTTGCACCTTTGACTTGTTGCTAGGTAGAGTTTGATTCAGATGAAGAAGATCCTAATCTCTGTCTTCCATGACTATTGGTTGAAAACAAGTATGATTTAATACTTGTTTTTTTTCCTTTTCAGCTGTACTTGAATGGATATCAAAACTTTGTTGCAGGTGTCCATCACTATGTATCACTTTCCTTGCAATGAGTTGAATACTAGTCCTGTTCAAGTTCAAGAATGTCCAGATGTATTCCAATGTCTGCATGTCCATGTAATTTATGGCTATGATTCTTGTTGTTACTACCAGTTATCAATATACATGAGAAAGTTACAATGGTTTGGTTGGACGAGATTTCAATTTAACAGTTGCTCATTTCTGAACATGATGCTTCGAGTTCTGTTAGATATGGATGGTGAACATGATGCTTTAAATGAGATAGGTTTGAGCACGTGAATGCTGGAATACTGGTGGAGCAACTGAGGTGTCGGGTCTGTCCACTTCAGCATGAGACGATTGGAAAGTGAATTACTTTGCCTTTATTCTTGCCATCTACTGTGTCTTTCCTTGCAATAGATGTAAAATTACCATGGCTTACCATCTAGTGTTATGGGTGGAAAGTCTCCGGCACAAGGCGTCCTTCCTATTAACTCATGCCCAGGTGAAGGGAAGGCCGCTATGGCTTATTTTATGCGCTAATGAAGGTCTGTATTAGGTGTAAATTTTCAGCACTCAAATCTCAATGATGAAGTCTTTTTATTTATATTCTATATCGACATAATCAGTTTGAATAAATAGAAATAATTAAGACTAATAATAATAGTCTGATATCAGTTAAATGTTGGATTTTTGTAGAGATGTTCACTACTACATCCGCTTTTATTGCTAATCGCTACCGATTGTGGTATCCTCATATAAACTCCAATCATCATCTATAGCCACCATTTCTAATTATCATCGTTGTCGTTCATTATAATTGACTATTATTATCATTAATCATTATTTATAATCATTATTATTAATAATCATTACTGTAAGGACAATTAATATAATGACAATCAATTACCATGGACAACTAGTCATCACCATCATCACTAGCTATTAGTACTCCCAAACACTATAAGCCAACATCAACCAGACAACCACCACATTTAGCTAGCACTCACAACCATTATAAGACATTGTTGTCACCAATTTCTTTATACTTTTCGAAAAAAACTGATATACTATCATATTAATTTTATATTTGTCAATATTCAAATAAAGACGAAATTTAGATATTCAGATGTTGATATAACGGTCAACTTGAATTATTTACTTCATATTAAGATTAAGACGTCGTAAATATATATCTTAATATTGATACGTGATTTGATATTCAAACATCTTAATTTTGATAAAAGCAAATGGACCAAAAGCAATGAAGGCCTCATTTATTATTATTTAATATCTTTCTATCTAGAGTCATGTCCTCAATGAGATTAAGTTTCGCCATATCATGTCTAATCACCTCCCCCAGTACTTCTTCGATCTACCTCTACCTCTCTGTGTAACTCTTACAACTAACATCTCGCACCTTAGCATCGACACTCTTTCTCTGCACATGTCCAAACCATCGCAGTCTCGCTTCCCTCATCTTCTCAGTCACTGAAGCCACCTCTAGTTTCTCTCGAATTGTCTTATTCCTAACCTTGTCAATCCTGCTGTGACCACACATCCATCTCAACATCCTCATCTCTGCCACGTGCATCTTCTGGACATGTGCATTTTTTATTGGCCAACACTCCACCTCATACAACAAAGATAGTTTAACCACCAATCTGTAAAACTTACCTTTGAGTTTAGGTGGTATCTTCTTATCACACAATACTCCAGATGCCAGTATCCATTTGGTCCATGCTGCCCCAATACGGTGTGTGACATCATTGTCGATATCACCACTGTTCTGGATGACGGACCCCAGATATTTAAAGCTTTCCCTCATGGGGATAGGTTGAGTGGCAAGCCTCACATATAAATTATAAATATTATTTATGAAAATATGTTAGATATATTTATGTTGTTCTTTTCTTTATATAGTATTAGTCTAGTGTACATGTTTTACACGTATGTATTGAGTTGTGTCAATTTAAAAATTATATATAAATAGTACTTGTCATTAAAATAAATACAATATGTGGCATGATGTTGTTCCTGTGATTGACTGTGTTATCACTCGTAAGTTATGGCTTGTGATTTTGAATTGTGATACTGTGTAAACTATGTTAAACAAAATTAAATGAAGATAAGGAGTTAAATAATTAATTGATTAAAATTTAATTTTAAAAAAGACTCTTAAATATAAAAGCAGTAATTTAATTTCAATGTAAATTTAATTACTCTTTTTTTAAAATTTATTATAGTATATACTTTTGTTAACAAAATATTTAATAATCAAAATTTTAATTGATTTCAAAGTCTTAAATATTAGAAAAATAATAATATTTCTTCTTCATAGCTAAGACAATTTTTTTATGTAGAATAATCCTAAATCAAAAGTGAATTCTAAATATTCCTTCTTCTTTCATAGCCTAGAAAATTATTTATATAGAATAGTCCTAATCAAGAGTGAATTATAAATATAAAGAAATTCTAATTTAAAAGTGAATCTTGAAACTAAATAAATAAAAAATAAAATAATAAATTAAGAAAAATAGTGAAAAGACGATTTTGTCCAAGGCAAAGTCTTTTAATGAAGGGCAAAAGGTTCAAACAACATTTCTAAGGGTCTTCATGCTTTTAATATAGTATAGATAAGAAATGTGAAAGCAGGTAGCTATCCGTCAATATACTTGCTTGAAATGTCTACTTCTTCTCCTTTATTATATAGGGCTTATAAAAAAAATTTGAGCACTTTTTAATTTATTTTTTTTAGGCAAACTTACATAGATATACAATATTAAGAAAATATTTACTATTTATAGCAATAATAATTTTTTTTCGCTGAACATTTATAATACAGGTTTAATACATATTACAGAGAACTATTTATAATATATATATATATATAGTACAAGTTTTCTTGATGGATAATACATTTATCACATACTTTAATACATACTGTGTCAATTTCTTACTAAACAAGCACAATATATTTTTAAACACTTAATAGTACATTTATATTGCATGTACAATTCACTTTTAATGCAAGTGCGAATTTTGGGAAAAAATACACAAAATAGACCTAATTTGAAATTATTTACCTTTAATAGACTCAGTATAAACTACTTACCTATGATGGATTCATGATTCAAACTATTTACCTTCTTACCTCACTTACCCCTTTTTATTTCACTCTGATGTCATGTTGATGTCATCATAAACACTTTAAAATATACTCCGACAGTATATATATATCATATTGGTATCATACAGAATGAGCTCAATTCTCTGTGTTTCTCTGGCGGTATATTGATCACCAATTGGTATCATATAATATTATATTTTTTTTAAGAAATAACTAAAAAACAAATAAGAAAATTATTAAAATCTAAATTAGTTGAAAATATATTCGTTGTGATACTCCGTCAGTATATTTATACCATATCGGTATTGTATAGGACTAAAAAATTATTAAAGTTATAAAATTATTTATCAAACTCCAAATTAGTAGAAAATATATTCTTATTATACTCCATCGGTATATATTGATATCCTGTCGGTATCATATAATTTTCATCTCTTTTTTTAATAAATAAAATTATTAAGAGAAAATTATTAAAGTTACAAACTTATTTAATTCTTTGTGATACTCTATTGATAAATATTGATAGCATATCGGTATCTCAGGGGACTTAGCTTAGTCTTGTGTGATACCCTATTGGCATACACAGTGACAGATCCAACATTTCTGGACCGTGGGTGCTCACTTTCTTTAACATAAAATTGCTTGCAATCACACAATATAAATATATAGCTACTTGGGTATATTAATAAAAAAAAAATAATAAAATAACGATTAATATTATCATAATAAAAAATAACTTATAATCACAAGTCACAATGACCTACTAGTAATATTACCATTACAAAAAGAGATTTTTAGTCTTGAAGTTATAATTGTGCTCGACGACTTTTCATATATTGAAAATGATGAATGATAGCATCATTGCTTATGATTGTGAATATCTTACGCTCTACATAGCAAACCAAACAACCATTCAAAATTCATCGCCGATACTATTACGAAGTTCATTTTTGATATAGTTCATGGATAAGAAAGCTCGTTCCACAGAAGCAGTAGTAATAGAAAGAATGAGAGTCAGCTTGATAAGCAAATAAACAGGTGGCCAAGTTTGATGAAAACCTGATTGCACCAATAATTTAGCAAGGTCACTAATTCCCTTCAAGTTGAAGAACTTCTTGTCAGAACCACGAGCATAAACTATAAAACTATCAAGCTGACAACTGAGATTTCAAAACTTATTGCTATCAAACTCATTCATATAATATTCAGCCAACCTCATTATCCTGCCCTTATCAAAGCTACCAAATGAATTGTCTGGATTCAAGCTAGCCATTTCAAGAAGTCACTACTCACAACATCAAAATAATTATTAAGCTCTTGAAGATGCAAATCAATGACAACATAAAATATCTCAACACGTAAATGATGAGAATATGTAATATCAAGAGTTTTACGCTTCAACTTTCTTGGAAAGTAGCTACCATCCATCTCCAGAATCATTATCTCATGTTTATCACAAAAAGATGAGACATGATTCATTAGTGAATCAAATTCATTATCCCTCATATTTTGTAATCTTTGCTTTGTAAGAGCAAGAAGTTCCATAGCATTGAAAATATCTTGATCCATCCTTTGTAATGAGGAGCTTAACTCATTTATCATCACTAGAACTTTTCACATCAAGTGCAAATAAATACAAAATTAAATTTCGTAATTGCATCAACAAGACTTTTAGCAAGAAGTCTGTTAGTATAGTTTGGACATTCACGTCCAGTAAATTCAAGCATATGAGTAACTGATGAAAATATAACAATAAGGTTATCCAATGTTCTATAATCAGAACTCCAACGAGTATCACTTGGACGTTGAAGTCCATGTTCTTGATTTAATCCTTGACCAGTATGCACTTCACCTGATATGAGCAACTTCTCTAATTTTTCAGCTTGATGGTCTCGAAGTAAATCTCTGTGCTTAAAAGATGCTCCAACAATATTTAACACATTAGTAACTCAACAAAAAAAAATTATCTACATTTGAATCCTTCTTTGCAAGAGCTACAAGTGTTAACAATAATTGATGGGCAAAACAATCAATGCAATATGCCGATGAAGTCTCATTCAAAATCCAAGCCTTAAGGCTATTTAGCTCCCCTTGCATTTTGCTAGCTCCATCATAACCTTCTCCACGAATTTGAGATGGACTTAATGAATGATCTGAGAGAAAAGAGTAAATTGCCTCTTTTAACAAACGAGCAGTTGTGTCTCTAACATGAATAATGCCAACAAATCGCTGTACTACTTCGCTGTTTTTTGTTAACATATCTCAAAACAAGTGTCATTTGCTCCTTATGTGATAATCCTTTGATTCATCAACTAATCTTCCAAAATAATCTCCATCTAAGTCTTCAATAATAGCTTTGATTGTTTCTTTAGCGTAAGAATTAACAATATCCTTTTGAATACTTGGGGAACATATCATTTTATTTTTTGGAGCATTTTTTAAAATAATGCTTTCAACATTTTGATCAATATCTCCATGCCATTGCAAAAGTTCAAGAAACATACCTCTATTTGAAGAAGATTGACACTCATCATGCCCACGAAATGATAATCCTATTCTTAAAAGAAATCTTATCACATCAATTGAAGCACTTAAGCGACGTCGAGACTCGCTTTTTTGTTTTGTGGATTGCTTGTCAAAAGAAGTGCAAATTGACTGTGATTAATTCATTAAATCAAGCATCTTCTTAAAATACTTGCCATGAATGTTATTTACATCTCCAACATGAGCTTTAAATCTTTCAAGAGCTTTGTTCCAATTTCGAAAGTCATACTTTATAAAAACAACATCAGCCATATTTCCATGACTTTCACATTCATTTTTAAATAAATAGCAACACAAACAAAATGCAGCATCTTTGGTATGCTATACTCCAACCATGTACGGCCCTTGAACCAATTAGGACAAAATTAACGCATTTCCTTCCCAAATTGAGTTTTAGGAAAAACATGTTCTTCATATTAACAAGGCTTTTTTAGAATATAATATCTTTTAATATCATCCTGTATATTAGGATTATATTCTGCAATTGGCTTTCTAATTCCTGGATCAGCTTCAAGAGATTCTAAATCGACGTCTAAAATATATGTTTTTCTTTGAATCTCTGGAGCTATGGATGAATTGGTAGATGGATGAGTAGAACTAGAACTTGGATGACCAATTTTTAAAATGCATATTTTACTTTGAACCTTTGGAACTATGGATGAATAGTAGATGGACGAGTAGAACTAGAACTTGGATGACCAATTTTCAATCTTGTGACATATCTATCCATCTTGATTAACAAAGATAAATTCCTAGATGGATGAGTAGAACTAGAACTTGGATGACCAATTTTCAATCTTGTGACATATCTATTCATCTTGATTAACAAAGATAAATTCCTACAAAATAAATTAATTTTGTCATAAATTTAATTCACATAGTTCAATCAATTTTTATAGGAATTCATTACCTATGACTTTCTATTGACAGTGATCTAAACAACCAATTTCTAATATAATGACTCAATGAGCACAAATTCTTCATTCATGAAATTTGCTTTTATTTTACAATTTAATTTTTAAATTAAGTAACTTGATAAGTGATAATAAGAAAATTATATTTTATCTAATAAAAAATTAAAAAGAAGAAGTGTTTTAAACACTGACCTTGATCTTGTGATATAAAAACTGACCTTCATCACGTGAGCCATGAAGTGTTTTAATTTATTTAATTTTAAGAAAAAGAAGAGAGACAAGTTTTAATTGAGATTTGAGAAGCTAATGAAGGGGTTGAATAAAGTAAAGATAAAAAGTGGCTCTAGTCTCTAGAAACATCCTTTAACAGACAGTCAATAAGAATATTTTATTTAAATTTGTTAATGGGTTGATCTTGGGCTTTGGAATATTGATTTGTTGATTTGGGTTGGTCTTGGGCAAATTTGTTGATTCAGAAAGCCCAACAGTCTGGCAACTCATTTAAGGAAATCTGGCAACTCATTTAAGGAAAAAAAATTTGTTGTCAGTGGGATTTGAACTCACGTTTGGCAACTAGACTTGAACCACAGGACCCATGGAGAACCACAGGATTCATGAAACTTTTTGTTTAGTGGGTGCTTAACCTTATATTTATATCATTTTTGCATATTTTCTATAAGAATACACAAAGATTTTTTCGGGGTCAGTGGGTGCTCGAACACCCGGAACCTACAATATGGATCCGACCCTTGGCATACGTATACCCTATTGGTATGTATCATACAAGGTGGTGCTAACGTCAGCATAATATCAACGTGTGAATTTTACTATTAGGGAGGCAAATTTTAATAGTATGGGAGGTATAAAATGTAAAGGGGTATATAAATGTAAATAGTTTGCTTTTAAAGGGGCACAAGTTTAGTTTTCCCGATTTATTATGATATTATTATGCATCGCTATAAATGGTACTCCTTCTGTCCCATTTTATGTGGCACCCTTTCCTTTTTGGTCCCTCCAAAAAAAAATGTCACCTTGCTCTAACTGGAAACAATTTAACCTTGAAATTCCTCTTTTACCCTTAATGAAATGATTCTCCACCACACAAATATCTAAGAATGATTTTACACCACAAGTTTCAAAAGTCTTACTTTTTTTCTTAAACACCGTGTCAAGTCAAAAGGTGCCACATAAAATGGGATGGGGGAGCAATAAATAAAAAGTTTTATTAAAATTAGTAATTATTTTTTAAAAAAGCACTCGCTCAAATAATTTTTCAGCAGCTACTTATTGACGTGTCTGCTTCAGCTACTTGATTATATTTCTTGAGTTGCTTCAACTATGATTTTACAATGTTACTCCTAATAAATTATTTTTTCAGCTACCTTAAGTGAGATTTTACTATATCACCTTATTTGAAATAATAAAAAAATTAATATAGGTTACAATAATTATCAATTTAAAATTTTGATTCTTGAAATTTTATTAGAGCCACATAAATTGGGACAATGAGAATAACATACATTATTTAAAATTTATATAAAACATACTATAAATTACATTAATTAATAATTTAAAATATTTTTAAAAAAATAGTTGAAATTTTGATTGGCTCTCAAAATTTTATATGTACAACGTAAATTGAAACAAAATAAGTAACATATATTATTTAAAATTAACATAAAATATTTTATAAGTAGCAATAATTAACAACTTAAAAATTTTAAAAATATATATTTAAAAAATTTATTAGTATTATGTAGAGATTAAAAAAATATGTTGACCCCATAACTCTTGTAACTAGTTTTAATAAAAGTGTGATAGGGGCTCTTTAGAAGAAATAATATAGCTAAATACATAAATTATGTAATAAATACATTAAATATGGGGCAAAAGGAGAACAATTTGATGATGATTTCTGTTTTTTCCTTATACTAGAAAGGACAATTTGATGATGAGGTAAATAAAATAATATTACAAATGTTGTCTCTTTGAAAAATATTGAGGAATATGAATATGATAATCAAAGTGAACCAACTGATTATGCACCTGCACTTAATCTATCTATATCTATATTATATTAAAACTATACTATATAAAAAGCATGAACATCCTTAAAAATGTTATTTGAACTTTTTGTCCTTCATTAAAAAACTGTTCTTTAGATAAAATCATCTTTTCATCATTTTTTTAATTATTATATTATTATTTTTATAATATTTAATCGGATATATAAGAGCCAAAATTGTTAAGGGCATTCCATCCAGCGTAAGCGTCTGGATAATCTGGAATGCGACGTGGCATACCCGAAAGCCCTAAGAAATGCATAGGAAAGAAGGTCATATTAATCCTGAAAAAGGTGATCCAAAAATGGATTTGACGTTAATTTTCATAATACAAATTAAATTGAGATTTTTTTTAATTATGATTAAATACCTACACAAAGAATATTTTTTTAACTAAAATAGACTTGATCCAGAAAGAAATTAGTCAAAGGAAAACTTTCAAATAATAATTAAAAAAAGGTGTTTTTAAAAAAAGCAACAAAAAACGTCCAAAAGAAGTCCTAAAAAAAGTTTAAAAATTGTCCAAAAAAATAGGCAAAAACCTTCCAAAAAATAGACTTAATCCAAAGAAAAAAATAGTAAAAAAACATACCTTTCACAATTTTTTAAAGTATTATTTTAATAATATCAGATATTAAATATATAAAAATTAAGTGGAGAAGATTTTTCTATTATAGTTAAATTTCTACACAAATAATTCTTTTCCAACTAAAATAAACTAGATCAAGAAAGAAAATATATAGTAAAAAATTCAAATAATAATTAAAAACATCCAAAAAAAAAAAGTTTTAAAAACCATTTAAAAAAATTGGCCCAAACTTCCAAAATAAGACTAGATTCCCCTAAAAAAAAGTCAAAAAGACTTTTAAAATAATAATCAAAAAGTTTTTTTTTTTTAAAGAATAAAAGTAACATCCCAAAATAAAAACAAATAAAGAGTCCCAAACAAAAGGGTGGTGGAGGGGACTCCAAAAATATAGAAAAAATTAAAAGGCCAAACTAACAATTTACCTAATATTATGATTGAAACACATTAAAACACAAAGTATAAAGTTCTACAATTGAATACTAGTTCCAATTAGAATAACACTAAAACACACATTATTCATATAAGGAATAAATTTGTGTTCACGTCAAAGCAACATACTTATACATTGATGGCTTTAGAGGTAATAATATTTTTTCTCTCTTTCATAATATTATATTATCCCATAATTTATCCGGGGAGGATACCTTAGACGTAACTGGCACTCATAGACTATTGTTAACCCTCAAGCAAACCATCTAATCTCATTGCATTGATTCAATTAACTCATAAGCGAAAGATATAAGGAAATAATAAACTAACAATGGGCTATCACAATCACTATCATAAGGAGTATGAAATAAGCCATTTGATAGAAATAAAAGTGGGAAAAATAGTCAATCCCACCATCAACAATCAATTGTTTATGTCTATAAAACCTCTATAGCTATCCTCTAAGAAGGTACCATAACAGGCCATGACTATCACAGTCTAATGAAATAGATCTAGAATAAATGAAAAGAAGAATGTCCCCCAAAAACAAGAGAGGACTCACCAAGTCTCTGTCGAAATCCGTGAACCTCAACGATTGGGCTGCTGAAGTCCTCTGTCTACAGACTTTGCATCATAAAACGATGCAGCGCCAAATGGGCGTTAGTACATGGAATGTACTATAGTGAAACGGGCTAAAGTAAACAGAATATGTAAGTATAATATCAACTCATCAAACACTCATCCTCAACTCAGAGTAAAGGACAGAACCCTATAACCTCACTATCCATCAAGACATCCTACAATCATATCAACGTCAGAGTACTATCAACAAGGAAACCTACCTGGGAGTTTCTATAACCGACAATCACCACCTATGAGCCGGTAGTGATACAATGAAAAGATCTCATTGCCACATCCATCCAGTATCTTGCCGGAGTAAAGAACGAGTCTGTAGGGCATCCAAAGAAGTCTGTCAAGTGCTCTGCGAGACAAAAGGAAACATTCACTTTTACGGTCCAACCCTCTCCTATGCTAGTCATGTAGTTAATGAGTGTGAGTGGGACTCACTCTTACCCATTTTGATGCTAATACTCCTCCAGGACTCAATATGCTCATAAGTTTATCAAGGTCAGACTGTGATACAACTAACCCCCCTCTCAGGCAGGGTCATTCTCTCATCTATCATTCTGTCAACTCAGGAACTAAATCCTTACCTTCAACTATATTTCATTCTCATTAACTTCAAGAATACTAACTTCATCTATTTTAGTCATCACAGTGCTCATCTCAAGACTCAGACCACAACAATCAATACATTCATACACAGTCAAGGCGCTAGACATCACCCTAAGTTCATTATTGTTGTCTTTAACAAGGAAAAATATATAGAATAAACATATAATCAGCCAATAATACATATAAACAATAATTTAAAATGTGATGATCATCAATTTAAGATAATATATAAGAATTAAAAATAAATATCAAGAAATTCTTTAAAAATCTCAACCCATAACCTATCATCTATCAACTATCTATCTAATTTATACATTGTGGCACATGTAAAAATGATTCCGTATTTTGGGTAACCTTTACATACCTGGAATTTGAAGGTTGCACAGATCTTCAAGGAATTTGAAGCTTCAAATCTCCTCTCTAAGAACTCTCGTGAAAACTTAGAAAAAAATGAGTTTTGAAACCCTTTCATACGAAATAAGCCTTAAATATATGCTTTTGGGACTTAAGAATATGTTGGGAAGGACAGAAATGCCTTTCCCGAAGTTAAAAGAAAAAAATAAAAATTGGACACTGGTGCGCATCGCGGAGGGTGCGTGCACCAGTTCATTTTTGTAAACTTTTTGGAAAATCAATTCCTGTCGAAAAAAAATCAATGAAATAAAAAAACATGAGTGCATTTTTGTGCCCCTGGCGCATCGCGGAGGGAACACAGATTTGCTACTATTTCTGGCCCAAAATGGGCCATTTCATAATTCAACTTGGTTACTTTTAAATCGGGTTGAGACCATTTTCTGACTTGATTTTTTGCGTTGATCGCAAATTCGGTCTCGAATTTCCAATCAGAGCTTTAAAAGACATGTTGTGCGAACGATGAATTTTAGGGACATTTTGATAAATTTCACGGGGTGTTACATCATTTTCCTCTTGGGATCATTCATCCTCGAATGATGAGTAAAGGTCGAATAGAAGCATGAATAACCCCAGAAATCCCCTCATTCATCACTCGAGAACACTCGAACTCTCAACTATCCATCACCTATCTATCTCTATCTTAGACTCGGAAATAGAATAAGATAAAAACATCAACCCAATGAAAGGAGACATTCAATAACGTTAAGGATAAGAACCTTTACCTTCAACATCGATACTCCATCAATCAATCTGGGCAGTCACAAGTCACTCCAGATAGACAAATCAATTCAAATCAAGAGTAGAGATACTCTTTTAGGATTTTCACTATCAAGCACGAATGGAACGATGAATCCAATCAATTTGAAGTGCTTAAACACTTTGATAATCAGTTCTTCGAACTCAAGAAGGGAGTCATCAACTCTAATGGAGAGTGGGATCATCTATACATAAAACTCTATGTTCAACTCTCAGGGTCAGCACCTCGTCTCAATTTTACTCCCTTTTTCATAGCACTCTACCCTGTCAATCCCAAGCTTATAGTTCTTACTCCAATTTTCATCTATCCACCTCCTCTTCTTTCGTTCAAGTCTGCTTCTAAGCCTCAAGGTGTTATTCGTAAGATGATCATATCCTACAAAGCTAATCTTCACCACTTAGCTTTAGACGTTTATAGGGACTTGCATTAAAACTCACTAGTCCTCTTCACTACCTCAGTAGCCTTCTTCAACCCTTATTACGAAGTCTTCACTTAGTCTGTCATCAGTATTCGCGTGACAATAACCTTGAATTCAAGCCTATCACTCTAACCACCTCACTTGCACTTCTACCTCTACCATTCTAATGAGTTCGCACTTGAAGTCACACCAACATACTTTTACCTGTCTACTACATATTCATTGGATCTCATCTCTCTCCCTCTTTGGTGAAACCTTAAATCACTACTTCTTCGTGCAAGGTCAGCATTAATAAAAATCAAGAACCTATATACTTAGGTACTCGAGTACTTATTTTCAAGAATAGAGTTAGAATATAATATCTAGAGTTTAAACTTTATCTCCAACATCATTATTAGTTACAAATGTTATTAAGGACTTGTATACTTAAGTACGCAGAGGCTTAAAAGGGAACATCAACTCAAGAATAGGAACTCAACTCCTTTATCACAATTCAGAAGCACTCATCCTCTCCCATCATCCATAACTCATCTATTATCCTCAATAATACTCCTATCAGGATTGGAAAGCTGGATTACTCAAAGATCTAGGAACGAAGGATCATTGGCACGATTCAATCGAGAAGTCTTATCTGTGAACATTCATAGATTACAATCCCTCTCGTCTATCAAGACTCATTCTGAGCTCACAGAACTGTACGTAATATGAAACTCGATTTGTATCTCCTTTAATATAGGTGTAGAAGCACTTAGATCCATGGGGTAAGATCAAAATTAATGAATGACCTCATCATTTTTCATTCTCCCAACTCGACTAATAATCAACAAGTGGTATATGGGACTAGGCCACAGGCGTAGCAGTCGCATACCAAACGTGAAGAGAGTATCGCCTCAACAGAAGAATAAGGAACACATGATACAACGAGAATTAATGTCTCATCTTGATCAGCCCATCTCTATCAAGCTCAAGATCTACTTCGGTCTACCACTTCGTCATCTCCCCCTTAGCTCTCATGGTCCTCTCTCTAAATTTGGGAATCAATTTTCCCTACTAGGCTGTAAGCATATACCTCCACTCGGTCAAGGGAATCACTATCCACACGAATGTATTAAACCCTTTTGTTATGCTATAGTAGGATATATATAACTTGTCACGACTCAAAATTCAGGCGTGATGGCACTCACCTAACCCACAAAGGTGAGTTAGTCTAACACTTACTAATCCAAACATAACAATAATTGTGAAAGATGAATAGACTAATAATTCAGGCGTGATGGCATTCACCTAACCCACTAAGGCGAGTCAGTCTAACACTTACTAATCCAAACATAACAATAATTACGAAAGATGAATAGACTAATAAGATAATTAATCAGATGAATACCAAACTACAACTATCCCAAGGACTGGTGTCACATGTACAAGCCTTTAAATACAGAATTTTGGAATAAAATACATGTCTTCACTTAGCATCAGGCCTCTAAGGGTCACAATCTCACAACTATTTTGCCATATAAGAATTCATAACCTTCACAATTACACCATTCAGAAATTCTATGATCAAAGCCTATAATAGTATAATTCTCATTATCCCACTTTCAAGTCATAGGAAAAAATTCTACAATTTATCAGGTTCTCGCTAAGTCATCAAGTATCATAAAATCAATACCAAAACTAATCGTGTAAAGGCATAAACAAGTCAAATGATATAATGAATAACCAATCTCAACAACGCTCCATATAATCATAACAAGCCAGAGCATTATGGGATGAAATGAATGTTGTGAGATGTAAATAATGCTATGCAATGTCAAATAATAGTGATGTATGTATATCCTATGATACATATTCGCTGATCATAAACATGCCTCAGTCAGAACCTATGGGGGCCACACATGGACTATGTATCTGTCGCGGCATGCGACACAACCCTTGAATCATAGTATCCACCCTCGAAATATAGTCTCCGTCGCGGCGTGCGACATTTCCCTTGAAATAGTACATCTTTTTTAATTCTTCTTCCTTTTTTTCAGTTCACATAACACTTGTCACAAATTCAATGCAAATGGGCATGTTCACACAATAATGAGGAGATGACAAATTTTAATACAACTCATAATACCATAGTCTTGATACAAACTCAATAATATATCTCAAAACAGAATTTTTATTTCATATCTAGCCGGAACCATTTCCCTTTGGCTTTTCTTTTCTTTTCTTGGATCATCCAACAAACACATAGTAAATGCACAATAATCATGTTTATGGAAATAAAATGTGCAAGATGCCCATATGAATCATACATCTCAAATCAAGAATGGGTAGCTCAATACCATAAATACACAATAATCATGTTCATGGGAATAAAATGTGCAAGATGTTCATACGAATCATACATCTCAAATTAAGAATGAGTAGCTCAATGCCATAAATATTGCAATATCCTCAATCTCCATACCATCATAACCTCAACAACATTCACATCTAAAAATAAGTATCACTTTGATATCAATAATAAATCATCACTATTTCACATAGAATAAATCTCCATCATTAATTCACAAGTCAAAATATCACCTTAGGATAATTACTCAATTCAAAATATTTTAATCAAAGGCTACATAAATCCATCTCTACCCCCAAAATACTCAATTGTATACACATTGGAGAATACGAGGTTCAACATATTTAACAAAAGGTTAGAAATCCACTTGCCTTATATAAAGTCTCGAATCACATTAATTCCGAAGCTTTTCCTTTTCTATGACACTCTAATTCACCAAAATATATTCAAATATAGTATCATAATTATATAATGAATCTAACGACACTAAAATTACTAATTTGGTGAAAAGGGTAAAATGGTCCAAATATTTCATTGCCAAAAAAATACTATCAAAATCTGGAAATTTATAATGAAAACGTTCCCCAAGTGATAAGGAATTCAGTGGCGAAAACCATTTCAAAAATGGATCTAATATGAGGAAGAAATTGCATGTTAAAGTTTTCGAAATACATTAAAAATGCAGCAGTAAATAAATAATTTTTACCTCAAATGACGCACCAAAATTAATTTTTGAAGCTCCCATGTTGTTCTCGAAAAATTATACAACTTAGCCTTTTGAATCACTCAAATATCATCAAAATTGAGAGAAAAAATATTGGTTGAAGTTTGGGGAAAATTTTGCAACGTTTTGCAACAAATCTGCAGCTTTAAAGGTTGGAACTGGGTCTGCCACATGGCAGAATCTTATTGGGCCACATCACCCCCACCCCCTATTTCAGCATTTTCAGCAGCCTCTCGAACTTAAATTCGATGCTCAGACCTCATCCAAAGTTGAAAAAATATAATCCATATATGAAATCTTATCAGAAACAACATTTCAGACTCAATGATGTAGTCAAAATTTCCAACGGAGATTGTTTTATGCCAATGTGGGTCCTATTTTCCAATATCAAAATCTATCGATAGGTCAAAAGCACACGAAAGCCCCAGGAACTGAACGAAAGATCCTCCTAGATCAAAATGAACATTTCTGATCCATTGGAAATATCAGAATTTGTAATTGAGGCCTCCTAAACGAAAGATCCTCCTAGACCAAAATCGACGTTTCTGATCCATTGGAAATATCAGCATTTGCAATTGAGGCTTCCTTGACCCAAAACCTGAGAAAGTTCATTTAAACTAGTTTCGGACTCAAAAACTCAAAATATTCTCAGTAGCTCTAAAAATTGCAACAAAACTATTTCTAGTATTAGTTTGACCATCTGGAACTATTGAAATTTTTAGAATTTGAATACGAGCTTCCAAACCCCAATTAACTTTTAGCATTAGCCAATAATGACTCAAGGCAACTTTTAAAAAGAGCAAAACTAGTAATTTGACTGAAAATACCAAAAATGACCTTCAGGGTCATTACATAACTAGCCACTCAGACTCTTTTCATTAATATTACTCTTAACTCCTTTCCTATCTCTATGAGAATCTCTCTATATTTGTTATTCTTATGACGTACCTAACCACTTCTCACGCCTCTTGCAATCTATCCTCTTCTTTTTCTGCTAAAATCCACCTTCTATACTCTCATAAACCCATTTGTATAAGACTTAGACTGTAATGGAAAACTCTGCATCATTATCCATAAAACTCCCAATCAACCTAGTTGTTGGGGATGACACAGAATGCCTACCTCAACTTACTTCACATTGAGCTCAAAGGTATTATCTAGATTCTTATAACAGTCATAACTTAGAGCTTCACACATCTTCACACTATCATGGATACACATTTCAAGTCTCTTCTTATCTATTGAGCTATCCTCGTTGAGCTAGTCTCACCTAAGGGTCTCTTGTACCATACAATAACATCATTTTCTTTACAAACCAACATCTCAATACCCTATGACAAGTCTATTAGAGAAAATCTCCAACTAAGACCATCACTCTCATGATACTATCCCCTCTTTCATACTACTCCTCACAATTCAGGCTTAGGGTTTAGTACTAACATGTGCACCTATCACACACCTCTTTACGCTAACTTACAACTACTAGATAAATATTTAAGAAACATAATTCCCTTAAAATCTCATAGCAAGTATTCAATCAACACATCCTTCCCTCACAACTCAGTACCACTCACCTATTCAATCATATCTCCTTATCTGACTAAGCTCATAGCTTGATGAGTCCCATGAACTCTCACCTGTAATCATAAGCCTAAGTTAGGTCTATCACATTAAATCACTCTTTTCCCCTATTCAAGATTTACACTTCACCCTCAATAGTAGGAATGCCACAACACATCAGCATACACTTCCTTCTAGTTTGGGCATGCTCTAACACATTCTGACACTAACTCTCTCTCTCTATACCTCATCTCATCATGACAATCATAGGGTACTTTTGACTCTTTCATCAAACTGATGGTCATTGACTCATCACCTTACTAGTTACCTAATGGATACATAGCTCTAACTATAAGCCTCAATCAATCACCACTCTTCATACCCATTCTCCTCCTCTCCCTCCTTATCTTTCTAACTCAGGGGTAACAACTCTACTTAAGGTTTTTACAAGACCTCATATCTCACTCTTGGTTGGCAACATTAAAATTCTTAGAAACATAAACTCTTCTATCATGCATAACATCAAAAATCAAGTAAAGATTCAACTTATACCTATCACAGCCTCACGGAGTGTTTCTATGAGCTAGGAAACTATTGCGGCACATAATCGGTCTGTAGCCTTACTCATGCTAAGAGCAACATCTCTCTGATTTCCTCTAACTGATGGTGTAGATCTAGCGAGTTGGGCTTGGTCAGCCCACTTCGGACAATCCCTCTGAAAGTGACCCTCTTGTCCATACTTAAAACAGTCGTTGGTTCCCAATCAATACCGCCCCAAATAAAGTTTGCCACACCTTCTACATGGTGGCTTTCCTTTACGGCCTCGAGCCACATTTCCTTGGGATGATGGGTTTTGAATCTTGAAGGGTTGATTTTCGTTCGGCCTCAGATTATATCTACTATTGGACATGGGTGTTGTCACTGGTGGTGGCATATACTTTCAAGGTCTCTGCAGATGGGGGACCCTACTTCCTTCCTCGCCCTAAGCTTCCTCCTTCTCACTCTCTTTATCCTCTTCTACCTATTGATTATGCACCATAGATTGAGTAGTAGGCTCAAGATTCTCGGTGCTGATGGTATCTTTCAAATCCATGGTGCGCTTAGAAGACATGGTCTATAAACGTGTAAAGCATGATTTAAAAAAGAACTTTTATGGACTTTGACTCTACTGCACGAACTTAGAATATGAAAGAAGGGGAACAATTCTTAAATGTCCTATAGCCTCCAAATTATGGATGTGGAGCTCTTCACACCAATAATAAGGACTCTACTAGACACGACTTCATAGACTCCCGAGGACTCTTGAACTCTGTGCTCTAATACCAAGTTTGTCATGCCCTGGGAGGGTACCCTAAACGTAACTGGCACTCGAAGAATATTGCTAGCCCCCAAGCGAACCACTTAGTCTCATTGCATTCGTTCAATCAACTCATAAGCGGAAGATATAAGGAAATAATAAACTAACAATGGGCTATCACAATCACTATCATAAGGAGTATGAAATAAGTCATTTGATAAAAATAAAAAGTGGGAAAAATAGTCAATCCCACCATTAACAATCAACTGTCTGTGAAGCCTCTATAGTTATCCTCTAAGAAGGTACCATGACAGGCCATGACTGTTAGAGCTCGTATATTGGTATTTTGGTACCATTGCGAACTTTGAGATCAATGTTGTCATTTTCAGAAATTTACATGTGTTGCAAGAAGGCCATAGGGTATTTTATATATACTTACATGAGGCAAGGGAGATGTTCATTTCAACACTTAGAGGAAAAAAATCTCCCCTGTGAACAGTAGCCCGAAGCTACTGCCTGCTACTGTATGAGGGAATAGATGAAGAGCATTTCATACTTAGAAAAAAATTTTGGGAACCTGTGAATAGTAACCCGTCACTGGTTGCTACAGTGATTCGTCAAAAAAATTTTGGGTTTTTGCTTTTTCTTCAATTCTAAGGCTTAAAGCTTGGTATATTGGATTCCCCAAGAGTTGTAGAAGCTTTGGTTTGCCAAGAAAATGAGTAGAAATTCATGTGTGAAGAGTTGAAGTTGTGAAAAGGGTTTGAAGGTAAGTTACAAATTCTCTTCTCTTGATCTTAATTAATGAGTTCTAATGT
>DF358531.1:688-40056 GCA_000787875.1 Solanum virginianum
ACAAAAATTAACACAAGATGAAAGAATAAACTACGAAGACCTATTAGACGACCTACTACCCTTTAATTTAATTATTTAAATGTCTAACCCCAACATAACCTACCAAATGACCCAAAAACTTACTACTCCACATAAAAAATTGTAGACCCTAATTACTCACTTAAACCCCAAACACAGAAAAACCTGGACCTAAAAACTAATAATACAATACTAACACTACTGACTGCTAGAAACCCCAAATGCCCCTAAACTAAGCTAGAAAAATAGGGAAATCAATGAAACGGTCCGCGCCCCAGGCGCGACACAAACCAAGCGCGAACGCCCTAATTGAACTAAGGCACCGCAGGCGAGTTGCGGCCTGGGCACGTAGGTACACTGGAAATGGTCTCTGTAGCAAAAAATATTTTTCGTTACGGGTCACCTTAAAATCGAGGGCTACCCTTTTCCCTCTCAATCTTCCCCCTGAACAAGAATATGAAGTTAAATTTTTGAAATCGTGCACAAATTTTGAGATATGCAACAATTACAATATAGGGCATTCCCGAAGCACATGAGGGATGCTACAATATCTCCCCCTTGGAAATATTTGTTCCCTAATGTAAATACACCATGAGTAAGAGAAGTGAATAAAAGACTTTTAGCCCGACATGAATGCAATAAATGCACTTACACATCATTCTAAAAAAGTTTCAAACATATGCACCGAAAATCACCAAAACTTGTCATCATGAACATGTATGCATGAAAAAATGACATGAGGGATGAAATTTTAGACTTGAAAGCATAAATAAGACTTAATTTATTACCTTAGACTTGCATAGAGTGAAAGAGGTATGGATATCATCTTTTTATGTCCACTTCGGCTTCCTAAGTGACACTTTCAACTTGTTGATTCCTCCAAAGGACTTTGACGGATGCCACATCTTTAGAAATACCCCAAAATAGCCCGAAAATGTGCCTCAGAAATGCCCATCATCACAATTTCAATATATCTCAAAATACATATGTGATATCAAAAATTCAACTTCATATTCATGGCTATGGAGTAAAATTGAGTGGGAAATGGGTATAACCCCAATTTTTAGAGTAACCGTACCAAAAAATAATTCTTCAAAATTTATGATTTCCAAAGATGATCCGCGCCCGAGGCGCGATGCGCTTCAGGCACGAAGAGGTATATTTGTTTTGTCAATTTTCTTATTTTGGCCCAAGGGCCTTGAAGTCATAGCCGCATGCCCTCCTATGCATTAAAACACCTATACTTAGTCATTTTTCAACTCTATATCACTTAAGACACTCCCAAAACCGTTATGTAAATTGCATGTTTTCAAGTTAAATTATCTATAGGTATCTCTTATTATGAATGGAAGTATAAACTATGTTGGGGTTTCATGAAATGTTGACTATTTAAGCAAGTTTTGAGCTATGAATTTATGATTTACTATGAGATTTGATAAGGGATTTCAAGTTATATTGTATGAGGGTTTTACTATGTGTTGGTGGGTTGATTTACCTTGAGTTTTCTCACATGACTTCACACTTGAATTGCATAATTTTGAACTAGCATTACATACTCGCCAAGTGTTTGATAAAATATCATACTAAAGATTCTTGAGCTATTGATGATCTATTAAATGACTTATGAGTCAAGTGACTTTTATGATGATGAAAGGGAATGTATATATATATTGAATACATAACAAGTATCTATAGTATTGCAAGTTGACCACACCTTGTTGGAGGGTGACATGCCCAACCACCTCGTAAGGGGGTGACATGCCTTGACCACCTTGTCGTGGGGTGACATACCCGTACTATCTTGTTGAGGGGTACGTACCTCAATCACCTTGTCGGGAGGAGGAAGTGAGGGGGTGACATGCCAGTACTACCATGTTGAGGGATATGTAACTTGACCACCTTGTCGGGGAAGGGGTGACATACCCGTACTACCACATTGAGGGGTATGTACCTTGACCACCTTGTCAGGGGTTAACATGCCCGTACTACCATATTGAGAGGTACATACCTCAATCACCTTCCAAAGGGGTGACATGCCTTGGATTCCAAGTAATAATTTGCATGGTCTATGATGATGGTCCCTTCCTACACATGTAATATGTCCTATAAAAACATGTTTTACTTAAAGCATTGATCATGCATGCCATATTGATATTATACCTATCCGTTGCTTATGACTATGCATTTTGATTATGTTGGCTTATATCTTGTTACATTGCATGCAACCTACTTAGTACATTCAAACATACTAATGAATACTCTATGCCTACATGATGTTACCATATAGGAACTGGAGCACCTCTCGATCGTCCTCCACGTGGCTAGCTCGGTGCTTTGAAAGATAAGCTTTTGGTGAGTCCTTAAGTTCGGGGACACTAGCTATCCTACTCTTGCATATGTTATTTCTCTATGTTGAACTTTGACACTATGAGGGTGAGCCTGGAAAGTGTCTTGGACCACACCCAATCTATCTAGAGGTATTGTTAGAATAATTGATGTAATTATGCTATAATATCGACTCTAGAATGTTTTATGGTCACCAAACACTTCCCTTAGTCCCTTTATCCTTATTTATATCTCTTGTTGTGGTAGGAACCATAATGGACCATGCATGAGAAACTCAAATGCTTGCTTTGGTTGTGGTGAGGTGGGTCATAATGTGATTGATTTCCCACGTGCACAAAACAAAGGTAGGGATGGTCATTCACAAGGCAAAGGTACAAACGCAGGTCCAAGGGGGAAAGAAGGCTAACAAGGGGGTGCCCTAAGGCAAAATTAATTCTATGCTCTTTAAGGGAGACAAGGGGTGGATGAGGTGCCCGATGTTATCATTAGTATGTTAAAAATATTTGATTTTGAAGTTTATGCTCTGATAGACCCGGGTGCCACTCTTTATTTTATTACTCCTTTTGTTGCCAAAAAGCTTTATGTTAAGCCCGAATTGTTGTGTGAGCCTTATAAAGTGTCTACTCCTATTGGTGCATCCATTGTTGCTAGAAGAGTCTATAGAAATTGTCCCGTGTTCATTTTGCATAAAATCTTGCCTTGTGATTTTGTTGAGTTGGATATGGTGGATTTTGATGTCATTCTTGGGATGGATTAGATGCATGCATATTATGCTTTTAGTGATTGTAGAACCCATAGGGTCAAATTCCAATTCCCAAATGAACCTGTCCTTGAGTGTGAAAGTTATGATATGGTGGTCAAGGGTAGATTTATTTCTTGCAATAAAGCCCAAAAGTTGATTTCTAAGGGATGTCTCTATCATCTAGTGTGGGTTAAGGATGTTGAGTCCAAAGTCCTTCCAATAGAGTCAGTTTTGGTGGTTAATGAATTCCTTGATGTCTTTCTCGATGATCTTCCTAGTGTTCCTCCCAAAAGGGAAATAGACTTTGGTATAGACCTTCATCCCGATGCTCAACCCATTTCTATTCCCCTTACTGTATGGCCCTGGCGGAGATTAATGAGTTAAAAGAGAAATTGAAGGATTTGTTAGAAATGGGGTTCATAAGGCCTAGTAAATCACCTTGGCGTGCACCAGTGTTATTTGTAAAAGATAGTTCTCTTAAAATGTGCATTGATTACCGGGAACTTAATAGAGTACCATCAAGAATAAGTACCCTCTACCAAGGATTGCTGACCTTTTTGATCAACTTCAAGGGGCTAGTGATGTGCTATCAAAATAAAACACATTTGATGCCTAAAACAAGGGATTTTGCAAGTTCTTAATGTGACTTTTTAAGGTTTTTATGTGTTTTTATATTGTTCTTGCAGAAATATAGGTTGGCATCATTTTGGGAAAAAATTGCAGATTTTACTGAAGTACAAGACATACAAGCCATCCTACGAGTCATAGCCCAAGCAATGAGACGTAAGGTGCCCTTTAGCAAGAAAGAATGAGTAAAATTAAGAAATTGCAAAGTGAAGGTCAGCCATATGAGGCTAACCTATGAGTTATACTCATAGGATATGCCCTTGTAGCAAGAAACAATGAGCAAAACATTTGGACCAAGAACTACAACTCAGGATTACGAGAAGACACTACGAGTTGTAGAGCACACTGCAAGTCATAGCAGTCAAGTCCAAAATGCCAAGTGCTGACTACGAAAGCCTGATTATAACTCGTAGGTCACTCTACAAGTCGTATCTGTGAGACGTAACTAGTGCCAGCTGTATTTTTTATTTTATTTTTAGGGACTTTTCTTAAATAGTATAAATAAATAATGTTAGGGTTTTTGAAAGAAGAGACCGGACATTCCACAATTTGAGAAGAAACTTTGAATATTCTTAGAGACTTGTCTAGGGTTTAGTTTAGGTTTTCATTAATTTTAATTTGAAAACCCAATTTGGGGGATTGAAAATCATATTTTGCTCAACTTCCATTAATACAAGCTTGTGGTTTCAATATCAAAGAGGTGTTATTTTTTTATGGTTATTGGGTAATCTCTCAACCATGTCTTTTACATTCATTGTTGTTGATTTTGCCTTAGGCATGAGT
Organism: Solanum virginianum; assembly: GCA_000787875.1. Classification (NCBI taxonomy): domain Eukaryota; kingdom Viridiplantae; phylum Streptophyta; class Magnoliopsida; order Solanales; family Solanaceae; genus Solanum; species Solanum virginianum. The sequence goes on from DF358531.1 coordinate 5,205, forward strand.
AGCTAAGCACCCACAACTTGGGGTTGTGGGAACCATGACGAGTTGACTTGAAATAACCTAGATTTTTTGTATTTCTTTGATTGGGCATTTGCATGAATTGTTTACTTCCTTTTATTTTGAATGTTATTTGGTGGTCCCCAACACCAAACCCCGCCTACTATCACGATCCTGACCAAGGTAGTGATGAATAGGAAAAGGCAAGTAGATGACATAATTTGATTGATGTGTTCTAATCTAATCAACCAAACCTGACCAAGGGGAGATTGATTAGGACAATGGGTAACAATTAGTTGGCACGCCATGGTTGTCGACTAAGCACCATAGTGAAATTTACCTTCACCTTCACAAGAGGGCTAGAAGAACCTAAGTTACCATCCTACTTGCAATATCTTGATTGGAGTTATGTCGTCTACGGTAATTGAGTCAATGAATCATGGGGAACACAATTCCCAAGTTGTCCTTCAATTTGATTATCTTCTTGCATAAGTAGTTTAGTGTTTATTTTTCTTCTTCATTTTGAATCACAACCTCCCCTATTTAGAGAATATAGTGATCGATGCTTGAAGTGATTGGTAGCGGATCAACATAGTCAAGCCCTGTATTCCCCTGTAGATTCGACCCTAACCTCTGGTTTGGTTTATTCTTGACTGCAACTGCTTTATTGTTGAAGCGTGAACATAAACAATTATGGCACCATTGCCAGGAATACGACTAGGTTCTTGACTTGATTTCACTATTAGTTAATTCAAGTATTAGTTTCTAGATTCTCTTGTATTTTACTTTTATTTTTATTTTTGTTGTTTAGTCTTATTTGTATTATGCCCAATACAAGGAGCCAGGGCAATCCCTTAGCTCTAATCAATTTAGAGATCCATCGAATCACTAGAAGAATGACTCATGTGAATAAAGATATTGCGGTTGAGGAAGAAATAAATGTGAATGATGATGATATGGAAAGAGAAGAGAATCCACCACCAAGGGATAATAGGCCACAACTTAGGGATTTCAACGACAATGCTTATGGTTGGAATCAATATCGCTTGAACCCTATGGCCATAGATATTACTGGTGCTATAATGTTGCCAGCATTACCAACAGGCACTAAGTTCACGGTATTGAGTGGATTACTCCAAATGCTCCAAAATCGTGGTTTGTTCAAAGGGTTACCTTTAGAGGATCTCCATCGTCATCTCCATAATATCGTCTTCGTTTGCAAAAGTTTCATGGGGACACAAAATCTTTCTTTGGATGTAGTTAGTTTGCGAGTGTTTCCATTGTCACTAACTGGTAATGTAGCTATATGGTTGTCTGAGCTTCCCCAAGGTACAATAACAAACTGGGCAGAGCTTCAGAGAGTTTTTCTAGAAAGGTACTTTCCAAGGTTAAAGAAGCTTAAGCTCAAAGACCAAATAAACAATTTTGAGCAATTACCCAGTGACTCTATTAGTACCACATGGGAGAGGTTCACCAAGTGTTTGCGAATGGTTCCTGATCATAATATGTTGATGGTGCCTTGGTTGAGATCTTCTATCGGGGGTGCTTGATGAGAATAGTCAAGCTTATGCCGACACAATCATGGGAGGTATATTTCTTGATCAACCTTTTCCATTAATCGTTAAAAGGATGGAGCAAGTGGTGAAGACAAACAAAGCATGGGGTCAAAGAGAGAGAGATGCTATGAAAAATTCTTGTGTAGTAAACACTAACAATGAGCAAGCTAAAGTCAATGAGGAGATCATGCAACAACTTGCCTAACTTCGCACAAGCATGGACTTGGTCTTAAAGCAAAACCAAGTAAGTGTTCTAGCAGTGATACACCAACCTCCTAAGGCACCCATGTATGATTACCCATTCTTTAGTAAAGATGCTTGCTTCATGAGTAACCAATTGACGGGTTTTTGAACCAACCCCCAAGGGTCCAACATGGATTATTGGAGGCAAGGTTTTGGTAATCAAGGTCAGAACTACAACCGTGATGGTGCATAAAAAGACAACTAAGGTAGCTATTACGAAAGAAAGAGAGTGCCGGATGCCGAATGGGGTAGAAGAGATGGCTATAGAAATGGTCCTTATGTGCCGCCCCACAACCGTGATGCTGGGCCAAGTACTTCTAGGATTGAAGAGATATTTGACAAGTTGTTGAAGAGAGCCAACCATCAAGATGAGACCTTGAAAGGAATGAAATCCACAATCGTGACATTGGATCATGCAATTCTAGGATTGAAGAGATGTTTGAAAAGTTGTTGAAGAGAGCCAACCATCAAGATTAGACCTTGAAAGGAATGAAATCAGACATTTCAAGCATAAAACAAATGACAGAGTCTCCCTCACTGTCTATCAAACAATTAGAACAATAATTTGGGCAAGTTTTTTTTGTAATAGAATCAATGCCAAAAGGGCACTTTACCAAGCAATACGGTTCAAATCCAAAGAATGATGGACATTGTATGACAGTCATGACTAGAAGCGGTAAAAGCACCATAGATCCCCAAGGTCGGTAGTTGTGGACGAAAGCCGCAAGAAGAGCGATGATGAAAAAGCTAAAATGAATGACACAAATGGACAACCTAAGAGGTTCAAGACCTTTCCAAAACCTCCACCACCTTTTACTCAAAGGCTCAAGAAGAAAGAAGAAGATAGTAAGTTTGAGCGTTTTCTAACAATGATCAAGAAGTTATCAGTGAACATTCCTTTGATTGAAGCTTTAGAGAAGATGCTAGGCTATGCAAGGTACATAAAAGATCTAGTCAAGAAGAAGCAAATAGTGAGTCAAGACCTTTCCCAAAAGTTTTAACATTGTAGTGCCATCACTACAAAGTCACTGATCCAAAAACATGAATTGGCATTTGCCAAAGCACTTTGTGATCTTGGTGCTAGCATAAATTTGATGCCACTTGCGATCTTTAAAAACTTGGAGTGGGTACCCCTATTCCTACAAAGATGCGGTTACTAATGGCAGATAGAACAATCAAGAAACTTGTGGGGGTACTTTATGATGTGCTGGTAAAGGTAGACAAATTTATATTTCTTGCAGATTTTGTTATTCTTTATTGTGAAGTTGATTTTACAGTTCCTAGCATTTTGGGGAGGCCTTTCCTGGCCACGGGTCGCACTCTGGTTGATAGGGAGAAAGGACTGCTCACATTCAAGTTTGGTGAAGAAGTAGTGGTTTTTCAGGTCTGTCACCACGGTAGTAGAGACTATGATTTGAGGGCAATCTCAGCGACTAAAACTGTTGATGATGATACGTCAGAGGTTCCAGTCGAGTTACATCTTAGGGTTGATACTTTGGATGTCACGACCCAAGGGTAGGGCCTAGATGTGGCATGATGAATGGGGAACCCGAAGGGGCCCCAAATAAGCCTCTTAGCATATCATTACACATGATTGGTCGCAGAAGCAATTAAAGAACATAATGGAATTAGAAATAGTAAAGGAAAGCTTCCATAACATAAACATCAAACAAGAGAGTCAAGGATCAATACATAACATATCCAACAATACCTCTACTACATAGATAAGAGTGGGGGCTAAGACAAGCAAACGGGCTCACCCTCATAGTCAATACATACATGAAAGAAAGATAGTCTTAGTACATAGCATGAGATCATAGATGTTGTCCTCGAGAAGGAGGACTCACCAACTAGCTTAAGAGAAATTGTACTATCCACGTGGAGGAAGATGCTCAAGGGGAGCTTCGGTTCCTATATAGTGACATCATATAGGCATAGAGTATACGTAAGTACATTTGAATGTACTAAGTATTTAGGATGCAATGCAACAAGAGATAAGCAACATAGCGGACTGGCATTCCTCACTCACCAAGTCGGGTACACCCATCACGAACTTGTTCATCCTAGACCTTGGGTCGGCAACCAAGTGGGGAGCATATTTAGAGAGTTGATTGGAACTTGAGGGCATACTCCCTCACACTCATAGACCCTTATCTCAAATTCATAAACTCTACCAATTTGGCCTCCCTAAGCTTAAGAGGGAAGAACCGATTAAGAAAAACCACCTTGAATTCCTCCTCCAGTAATTTGGCTTCCTAAAGCTCAAGAGGGAAGAACCAATTAAGAAAAACCGCCTTGAATTCCTTCCAAATCACCACATTATTGATTCCCTTCTCCTTCTTCAATTGTTTAAACCATATTTATGCTACCCCTTTATGTTGGTAGGCCGACAACTCTGCTTTCTCTTCTGATCTAACCCACATGATAGCCAATACCTTGTAGACGTCATCAATGAACTCTTGAGGATCGTCATCCACCTTTGACCCATAGAATTCTGGGGGATTCATTCTCATGAAATCCCTCACCCGAGATGCCAGTGTAGGATCATAAGTGGCTTGGGCCCCTTGGTTGGCTTGGTTAACCACAACTTGGGCAAGCAAAGCGAGAGCATCCCGGAGCTCACCATAGGCCGGTTGCTCCTCGGAGTTTGGGCTCTTCTTCTTCTTGTGTTAGGCATGATCTAGCAGAGTAAAGAAAAATTGTTAGAGGGAAAACCTAACCTCAACTTCTATATCATGACATAGAGTAGGAAGAAAGGAAACATTTCCTAAAATGTATCATAGCCTCTAGCTCATAGTTGTGGTGAACTACACAACCATGACTAAGAATCTAGTCAATGCGGTGTGTTGGATACCATAGACCATTAACAACCTATTGCTCTAATACCAAGTTTGTCATGACCCAAGCCTAGGGCCTAGACGTAATATAGAAAATAGGGAACCCGAAGAGACCCCGAAAAATCCTCTTAATATATCATTACACATCATTTGTCGTAGAAGTAATTAAACAACATAATGGAATTAGAAATAGGGAAAAGAGACTAAAGGAAAGCTTCCATAACATAAACATCAAACAAGAGAGTCAAGGCTTAATACATAACATATCCAACAACACCTCTACTACATATATAAGAGCAGAGACCAAGACAAGCAACCAGGCTCACCATCATAATAAATACATACATAAAAGAAAGATGGTCTTAGTACATAGCATGAGATCATAGATGTTGTCCCCATATGGAGGACTCACCAACTAGCTTGAGAGAAATTGTACTAGCCACGTGGAGGAAGATGCTCAAGCAGGGCTCTGGTTCCTATATGGTGACATCATGCAGGTATAGAGTATATGTTAGTACGTTTAAATGTATTAACTATGTAGGATGCAATGCAATAAGAGATAAGTAACATAGTCAAAATGCATAAGCATAGGCAATGAGTAGCATATAAAAATATGGCATGCATGGAAGATGCTTAAAGTAAATCATACTTACATAAAATATAATACATGTATAAGAAGAGACCATCATTAATAAGTTCATAGTTTATCAAGGTATATACCCCTTGATTGGTTGGTGGGTTGTCGTACCCTACCACTCTTGATGATTGAGGTACAAACCCCTTAACTCGGTTACCAAGGTACAAACCCTTTGATTGGTTATCAAGGTACAAACCCTTCGACATGGTTACCTGGGCTCTTAAACCCCCTAGTAGGGTATGGTCAAATTCCAACACTATATAGGAGAATATCATATACATATATTTTCTTCATCATCGTAAAGTTATTCAACTCATAGACATACATTGGAACTTCAATTCCTTAAGAAATTATAACCGGACATTTTATCAAACATTTGGTGGGTGTGCAATGCTAATGTAAAACCATATAATTAAAGAGTGAAATCATACAAGAAATGTTGAAGTAAATCATCCCACCAATACTTGGTAACACCATCACACAATATATATTAAAATACTTCATCAACTCTCAAGATAGATCTAAGATTCATAGCTCAAAACATGCATGAACAACCATATACTTTTACAAAGCCCCAACATAGTTCATAGTCAAATTCATAGATGAAACCCATATGTAAAATCAACTTAGAAATATGTATTCTAGGTAAAAAGAAGCTTGGGCAGCATAGGTGAAAGGACCCAATGGTTGAAACTGACATACCTTAGCTTTGGAGAATTTCTTGAAGAAGATTTAAAATGGAGACTTGAAGCTTGAATGAAATCCTTAAGATGCGGATTGAGTTTTGGGACTTGAATTTAGGGTGAAATATTTGTCTAAGTATTTGAGAGAGTATTGGGAAATTTCTTGTATGATATGAAAGTGAAATATGGCTAAGTATAGGTATTTTTCATCTATGGGAAGACTTAGGCCCAAGACCCAAAAACCTTGACCAAAATGAAAAACTGCATAAAAAAATGTATATAAAGGTGAAATATGACTAAGTATAGGTATTTTTACGCATGGGAAGGCTTAGGCCCAAGACCCAAAAGTCTTGGACCGAACTTGAAAACTAGCACCAAAATAAAGCACTGGCGCGTCGCGCCAGCAACGCGCATACCTCACTGGAAATTGCTCATTTTGAAAATTGAAATTATGATTTGTTTGCTCTAAAATCGGGTTTAAAAAGCCTTGGACCGAGATAAAAAAAATCACTGGCAACAAAATACACAGGTCCATGTCTGGTCTGTGATATAGACCTATCACAGAGGTAAAATTTACATAGGTTCGCGATGGCTGGGCATCGCCGAACTGCCGCAGATTGATTCTGGAAATTGAAATTTTGGGTAAATGAAATTGCGTTCGTTTGCTCTAAAATTAGGGTTAGACTCATTTTCAACTCAATTTGACCCCTTGATCTAGAATATGAAGTTGGATTTTTGATATCATGCATGGATATGGAGATATATAGAAATTATGATCTAGGAACTTTCGAGGCACATTTTTGGGCACTTTTTGGGGTCATTTCATTGGAGGCAGTGTTGATGAATTTTGATGGTGATGGTATCCCAGATTATGAGGAGATAGTGAATGATCTTGGGGTATTATTTGGGCCGAGACATTAGGAAAAATTAGAACTTGATCTGCAGAATAAAACATGTCCACCCACAAAGCCTTTCATAGAGGTCCCACCAGAGTTGGAACTGAAATCACTCCCATCATATTTGAAATATGTATTTTTGGGAGAGCATGATACATTGTCGGTCATCATTACTGCAAATTTGAGTGAACATCAGGCCGAGGCTCTTGTAGCAATACTAAAGAAATTCAAAAGGGTTATTAGGTGGACTATTGCAGATATCATTGGCATCCCTCCTGGCATACGCACTCACAAGATTCAATAGGTTATAGACTACAAGCACAACATTGAGCACCATCAATGGTTAAATCCTCTAATGCAAGAAGTGGTTCGAAAAGAAATTATCAAGATCTAGATACAGGGTAATATACCCTATTGCAGACAGTGAGTGGTAAGCCCTATTCGCTGTGTCCCAAAAAAGGGGGTATCATAGTAGTGCTGAATGCCAAAAATGAGTTAATTCCCACACAACTAGTCACTGGATGGAGAGTGTGTATAGATTATAGGAAACTTAATACATCCACTAAGAAAGACTATTTTCCTATGCAATTTATGGATCAGATGCTTGATAGACTTGCAGAAAAGGGTTGGTACTGTTTCCTTGATGGATATTCGGGGTATAATTAAATTATCATTATGCTAGAGGACCAAGAGAAAACTATATCCACATGCCCTTATGGTACATTGCCATTCAAAAAATGTCATTTGGATTGTGTAATGCTCCTGCCACATTTTAAAGATGTATGATGTCTATTTTCTAGGACATAGTGGAGAGTACGATTGAGGTGTTCATGGATGACTTTAGTGTGGTAGGTCAATCCTTTAAAGATTGTTTGTTACATTTGAATGATGTTTTACAGAGATGTGTCAAAAGTCACCTGGTGTTAAATTGGGAGAAGTGTCACTTCATGGTTAAGGAAGGTATTGTGTTGGGTCATAGAATCTCGGGTAAAGACATTGAGGTTGATAAAGCAAAAATTGAGGTGATTGAGAGACTCTCATCACTGATCTCAGTAAAATGTGTTAGGAGCTTCTTGGGCCATGTAGGGTTCTACTGATGCTTCATAAAAGATTTCTCAAATATTTCACATCCTTTGTGCAAAATTGTTGGAAAAAGATACCAAATTTGTGTAAACTTTTGAAAAATTGAAGAGAAGGTTGACATCAGCATCTATCATTGTGGCTCCAGATTGGTCAAAGCCCTCTAAATTAATGTGTGATGCTACTGGGGTTGCATTAGGTGTAGTGCTGGGACAGCGCAAGGAGAAAGTCCTACATCCTATCTACTATACGAGCAAAGCACTGAATGTCACCCAAAAAAATTATACGATCACTGAACAGGAGTTACTTGCATCGGTCTTTGCATTTGAGAAATTTTTATCATACTTGTTAGGAGTCAAAGTGATAGTGCACACGAACCATGCAACACTCAAATATTTTATGGCCAAGAAAGATGTAAAGCCATGGTTGATCAGATGGGTGCTTCTACTATAATAATTTAACTTTGATTTGACTAATAGAATGGGGTCAGAGAATCAAGTTGCCGATCACCTTTCCAGATTAGAGAATGGAGCCATGGTGCAGTTTAATGATGGTCTTGATATTGATGACTCCTTTCCTGATGATAGAGTGTTGGCAGCTTTACATAATCTTATTCCTTGGTTTGCTGACTATGCAAATTATCTGGTAAGTGATATTGTACCTCCTGATCTAAATACCTATGAACATCGTAGGTTCATGCATGATGTGAAATTTTTTTTAGGATGAGCTATACTTATTTTATGTATGTGCTGATGGGATCATCCGTAGATGTGTTTTGAAAGTGGAGATGATGAGCATTCTTTAAGCTTGCCACTCCTCATGAGTCGGTGGCCATCACAGTGGAGCTCGTACTGCTTACAAAGTGTTACAATATGGATATTATTGGCTTTCCATACATCAAGATGCTCATGATTATGTCAAGTCATGTGGAAGATGTCAAAGAAAGCGGGGAGTCTCACGGAGGCAAGAACTTCCGCTTAATCCCATTTTGGTGATCGAGTTGTTTGATGTATGGGGAATTGACTTCATGGGACTCTTTGTTAGCTCTCATGGGAATAAGTATATTCTGGTTGCTGTAGATTATGTCACTAAATGGGTGGAGGCCATAGCCCTGCCAAACAATAAGGGATAGAGTGTCATTGGTTTTCTTCGAAGAAACACTTTTCCAGATTTTTAACACCTCGAGCAATTATCAGTGATGGAGGCTCTCATTTTTACAAAGATTATTCAAAGCACTACTTGAGAAGTATAGTGTAAAGCATCATGTGAAAACACCTTATCAGCCCTAAACTAGTGGGCAAGTAGAAGTATCAAATAGAGAGATAAAGCAAATCTTATCTAAAATTATGAATGCGAATCACACCGATTGATCTCGAAAGTTGGATGATGCATTATGGTCTTATCGTATCGCCTTCAAAACATCGATTGGTATGTCTTCCTACCAACTAGTATTTTGAAAGGCTTATCACTTGCCAGTCGAACTGGAGCATAAAGCAATGTGAGCATTAAAGAAGCTAAACCTAGATTGGAATAGAGCAACAATATCTAGGCTAATGTAGATTAATGAGCTATATGAGTTTAGATTAGGAGCATATGATAGTTCTGCATTGTACAAACAAAGAATAAAGATTTAGCATGATAGCAGAATTGAGAATCGCTAATTTGGACCAAGGGATATGGTGTTGCTTTACAACTCTTGATTAAAGTGGTTTCTTGGGAAGCTCAGATCTAAGTGGATAGGGCCTTTCTGAGTAGTACATATCTTTAGTCATGGTGCTATCAAGCTAGAAAGCAGGGTTGAAAAGATCTTCAAGGTCAATTGCCAAAGAGTCAAGTTCAACATGGGAGACATGGAGGAAATCAAGATAGTTGAGGATTAGGACCTTGAAGAAACATGAATACCGAAGCTTATCTAGTCTTGCCGCGACACTAAATCAGTCGCTTCCTGGGAGGCAACCCAAGGCATGCTCCTTGTTTCCTTTATTACTTATATATATGTTTACTTTGAGGATAAAGTATTTTCTTTTTGTGGGGTGTGGGATGTTAAGGGTTAAGGTGAAGTCTGAATAGCCTTTAGTCCATAACTTCCCCTATTTTTAATCCAAAGGTTTTCTTGCCATGTGTCTTTTTCCTCATGGATATTTTTAATTTCTGTTGAATCGACATGTTTAGGTAGTGTTGACAATTTGTAGATATATAGAAACTATTATCTTTTGGCATGTACATAATCTTGAATGATTTTATGAATATTTTGAAGTTGGGTACCCTCAAAATTTTTGGGATTGTTTGTTACTATTGCAATCTTGCATATGATTATTTGACAATGTTTGTTCTAGTAAAGAGGAGGCAAGTTGATGCTTGAAGCATGATCAGTGAGTCTATGTGATTGTGTATGTAAAGCTATGTGTGTGTGAGCTTATTTTGTCATATTCATGCATTGTGCACTGACTTAGAAATTGCCTTGTTACTTCAAGGTTGGACTGGAGATATGGTTGATTAGGACAGGATCTTAGGCCATTGTTCATTTAATGAGTCTACTTTTACCTAAATGACCTACCCAATGTAGTAGTTAATCTTTGTTCCAAATGTTTGAGCTTTAGATGTACCTGTTCTTTCTTGACACCTAGCTAGCCTAACCTTGTTTTGTGAAATACCTTGATATTGACTCTGGCCTATCCTTGAACATATGAACCTTGATTGAGGCAAAAAGCGTAAGTGGAGGATGGCTACCAAAAGTGGCCCTGGTTTAGGGAATGAATAGGGTGTACTTCAGCTCAGGCTAAAAGTCTAAGTTGAGGGTGGCCTTTGTTGTGGTAAAGTAATGAAAATGAGGTGGTTAGGTAGGAAAGAAAGAAGAAATAAAATCATATGCCGGATGAGAGAGAAAGAAAAGAAAATGCCTTGGATTGAAAAGAATAGTAAAATGAGTTAAAAAATAAGGCACAACTGAAAAAGAAAAAGAAAGCACTCAAAAAAGCTTGAAGAAGAAGACTAAGGGAGAATATAATGAAAATGATTGCTTTGTAGAGCTTAAAGTGGTGCAAAACATGGTTCAAGGATAGCTTTTAGTCACTAATTGCCTAATATGCCATACCAAAACCCCATGACCCTACGTTACAAGACCATTAAGTCCTAAACAGATCCTAGTTCAACTAGCCAACAATTTGGAGTATGAGTAGAGGGGCAAGCGTATGGTGTTTGCTATCATGCATGAATTTTATTTGTGAGAGTGAGAATGCTTGCACTGTCCCTGAACTTTGATTGCTTTTTGAGTGAAATATATGGACTTCTTTTCTGTGAGAGAATTTGCATTGCATGATTGACATGTGACTTGTTTAGTGACTATGGATTGATGATACTCCTTCACTTGTCATAGTTGAATTGTTAGATGCATTATTATGTTTTGGTCTACTTGGTAGGTTTGCAATCAGGTTTTGAAAATGAGAGTTGGGTACCTGAATTGGAGTTAAGGGATGTATATGCCATTAGGATAGTTGCTATGTGTTTCTTATTGTCTACTTAGATTGAGTCGTCGGTTGAGGACAAACAATAGTTCTAAGTTGAGGGTGTTGATGTGCTGTCAAAATACAACACATTTGATGCCTAAAATAAGGGATTTTACAAGTTCTTAATGTGACTTTTTATGGGTTTTATTTGTTTTATGTTTGTTTTTGCAGAAAATATAGGTCAGCCTGATTTTAAGGAAACGTAGCAGATCAAGTTCTTAATGTGACTTTTTATGGTTTTTATTTCTTTTTGTGTCGTTCTTATAGAAAATATAGGTTGGCATGATTTTGGGAGAAAATTGCAGATTTTGCTGAAGTACAGGACATACGAGCAATCCTACGAGTCGTAGGGTTCACTCGTAGCAAGAAACAGTGAGTAAAATTATGAAATTGCAAAGTGAAAGTCAGCCATACGTGGCTAACCTTTGAGTTATTAGTCTCTCTATGACTTCTAGGATGTGTCCTCGTAACAAGAAATAGTGAACAAAATGTTTGGACCAAGAACAACTCATGACTACAAGAAGACACTACGAGTCATAGAACATACAAAGACACGTACCAATGTGTCATAACCGTTAAGTCAAAATACTAAGTGCTAACTACAAAAGCCCGATTATAACTCGTAGGTCACCCTACGAGTCATATTTGTGAGACGTAAATGCTGCCAACTGTATTTTTTATTTTATTTTTAGGGTCTTTTTGCAAATAGTATAAATAGATAATGTTAGGGTTTTTTAAAGAAGAGACCGGACATTCCATAATTTGAGAAAAAACTTTGAATATTCTTAGAGACATGTCTAGGGTTTAATGTAGATTTTCATTAATTTTAATTTGAAGACCCATTTTGGGGGATTGAAAATCACATTGTGCTCAACTTCCATTAATACAAACTTGTGGTTTCAATATCAAAGAGGTGTTATTCTTCATTATTCTTTGGTAATCACTCAACCATGTCTTTTATATTCATTGTTGGTAATTTTACCTTAGCCATGAGTAGCTACGCACACCAAAGAGGTGTTATTCTTTATTATTCTGGGGTAATCTCTCAACCATGTCTTTTACATTCATGGTTGTTGATTTTGCCTTAGCCATGAGTAGCTAAGCACCCACAACTTCGAGTTATGGAAACCATGAGGAGTTGACTTGAAATAACCTAGATTTTGTGTATTTCTTTCACTGGATATTTGCATGTATTATTTACTTCCTTTCATTTTGAATGTTGTTTGGTGGTGGCCAATACCAAACCCCACCTACTATCATTATCCTGACCAAGGTAGTGATGAATAGGAAAAGAGAATTATATGATAAGATTTAATTGATGTGTTCTCGTCTAATCAGCCAAACCTGACCAAGGGGAGGTTAACTGGGACAATGGGTAACGGTTAGTTGGCACGTCATGGTGAAATTCGACCTTTACCTTCACAAGAGGGCTAGAAGAACCTAAGTTATCATCCTGCATGCAATGTCTTGATTGGAGTTATGTTGTCTAGGATAATTGGGTCAATGAATCATGGGGAACATAATTCCCAACTTGTCCCTCAATTTGATTTTCTTCTTGCATAAGTAGTGTAGTGTTTATTTTTATTCTTCATTTTGAATCATAAACCCCCCCATTTTAGGGAATATAGTGACCGAGATTTGAAGTGATTGATAGTGGATCAACATAGTCAAGCCCCGTATTCCCTGTGGATTCGACCCTAACCTCTAGTTAGATTTATACTAGACTACGACCGCTTTACTGTTGGAGCGTGAACATCAGCTTGTCACTGCTCTAAGATTGATCTTCAGTCCGGGTATCACCAAGTGAAAATGAGGGATGTGACATTCCCAATACGACCTTCTGGACTAGGTATAGGTACTTTGAGTTTGTGGTTATGTCCTTCGGGTTGACTAATGCACCGACTATCTTCATGGATCTTATAAATAGGATCTTTAAACACTACCTTGATTTGTTTGTGGTGGTTTTTATTGATAATATCTTGATTTATTACAATAGTAAGGAGGGGCATGTGGATCACTTGAGGGTGGTGTTGCAAATCTTGAGGGAGGAGAGGTTGTATGCAAAATATGAAAAATATGAATTTTGGTTGAAATAGGTTACTTTTCTAGGTTATTTGGTATCGGGTGATGGCATTAAGGTGGATCTTAAGAAGACGGAGGTCATTATAAATTGGCCTAGACCTTTGACTCCATCGGACATTAGAAGTTTCTTGGGTTTAACGGGTTATTACCGAAGGTTTGTGAATGAGTTTCCTCTATTATTTCTCCTATGACTAAGTTGACCCAAAAGAAGGCAAAATTTGTGTGAACCAATGAATGTGAGAAGAGTTTCCAAACTTTGAATGATAAGCTTCTCTCCACTCCTGTCTTGACTCTACCGGAAAGGTTGGAAGGGTTTGTTGTAGAAAATATAGGTTGGCATGATTTTGGGAGAAAATTGCAGATTTTGCTGCTCTCCACTCCTGTCTTGACTCTACCGGAAAGGTTGGAAGGGTTTGTTGTGTATTGTGATGCCTTAAGAATTGGTTTGGGTTGTGTTTTGGTGCAAACTGGTAAGGTGATAGCTTATGCCTCTAGACAACTTAAGGTGCATGGAAAGAATTATCCTACCCATGATCTTGAATTGGCTGCCGTGGTATTTGCTTTGAAAATTTGGCATGATTACTTCTATGGGGTTCATGTTGATGTGTTTACCGATCATAAGAGTCTCTAAAATGTGTTCACCCAAAAAGATCTTAACTTGAGACAAAAAAAGGTGGTTAGAGCTCCTTAAAGATTAAGATATGAGTGTGCATTATTACCCTGACAAAGCTAATATTGTGGCCGATTCTCTAAGTAGAGTGTCTATGAGTTGTCTAGCTCATGTTGATAATAGTGGCAAAGAGGTGGCTAGAGAGGTTCATCAGTTGGCTAGGTTGTGGGTTAGGTTGGAAGAAGTGGATAATGGTGGTGTAGTGGTTATTGATGGTTCTAATTCTTCATTAATTGAGGAGGTAAAGGAAAAATAAGATCTTGACCCCGCCTTGCTAGAGTTGAAGGCCTTGGTCAGAGAAGGTAAAGTGGAGGTTTTCTCCCAAGGGGGAGATAGTGCCCTTAGGTACCAAGGTAGATTGTATGTGCCTAGTGTTGATGACTTGAGAATGAAGATTCTAGATAAGGCTCATAATTCTTCTTATTTTATTCACCCCGGTTCTACAAAGATGTATAGTGATTTGAGGGAGGTGTATTGGTAGGGTAGTATTAAGAAGACATTACAACATATCCGAATGTCACAATTGCCAACAGGTAAAAGCCAAACATCAATTATCGGGTGGCCTAGCCCAACACATAGAGAGTACTACTTGGAAGTGGGAGGAAATCAAGATGGATTTTGTGGCTGGGTTGCCTTAGACTAGGAAGCATTTTGATTCTATTTGGGTTGTGGGTGATGGAATGACAAAGTTGGCTCATTTCCTACTGGTCAAGACTACTTATGGTGCCAAAGAGTAAGCCAAATTGTATATTCTTGAGTTGGTTAGATTGCATGGGGTGCCGTTGTCTATCATATTGGATCGTGGCGCTCAATTCACTTCTCACTTTTGGAGGTCCTTCTAAAGAGGTCTTGGTACCAAAGTTAAGCTTAGCATGGCCTTTCACCCTCAAACGGTTGGCCAAGCTAAAAAAACTATCTAAACCCTTGAGGATATGAGTAGAACTTGTGTTTTGGAGTTTAAGGGTAGTTAGGATAAACATCTTCCGCTCATTGAGTTTGCTTACAACAATATCTATCATTCAAGCATCAGTATGACTCCTTTTGAGGCTCTTTATGGTAGGCATTGTAGGTCTATGGTTGGATGGTTTGAGGTGGAGGAGATGGCTTTGTTAGGCCTGGGTTTGGTTATGGAGGCCATAGAGAAGCTGAGGTTGATAAGGGAAAGATTCAAAATAGCCCAAAGTAGACAAAAGTCCTATTCTGATGTGAGGAGAAGGGATCTTTAATTCAAGGTTGGTGATTGGGTCTATTTGAAGGTCTCACCCATGAAGGGCATGGTCCGGTTTGGCAAGAAGCGTAAATTGAGCCCAATGTTTGTGGGTCCTTATAGAGTGTTGAGAAGGATTGGTAAGGTGGCATATGAGTTGGAGTTGCCCATTGATATGAATATGGTTCATCCAGTCTTCCATGTATCTATGTTGAGAAAGTGTGTCTGTGGATGACCCAAGTGCTATTGTACCTTTGGATGTTATGGGTGTTATGGAAGACAATTTCACTGTTGAAGATGCCCTAGTAGAAATTTTAGATAGACAAGTGAAGAGGTTGAGAAACAAAGGTGTAGCTTCCGTTAAGTTCTTCAAAGAAACCAACAAGTTGAACGTGCCACATAGGAAGTTGATGCGGATATGCAAAAGTGATATCCATATCTCTTCTACTCTACTTAAGCCTAAGGTACTAATTTAAGTTCCACTATATGATTTTAAGTCTTAAGTTTCAGCCTTTATGTCATTTTGCATATATTCATGTTTATATTGACAAGTTTATGGTGATTTTTGGCACTTATGTTGAGATTTATGAAAATGGTGTTTAAGTGCATTGTTACGTTCTTGTTGGGATGAATTCTTCGTGATTACTTCACTTGTGTATGTTTCTTTAACCTTTGGGGACGAATGTTCCCAAGGGGGAGATATTGAAACGCCTAAAAAATGCCCGAAAATGTGCCTAAAAAATGCCCATAATAGTAATTTGTATATATCTCAAAATTTATGCGTGATATCAAAAATCTGACTTCATATTCGTGATTAGGGGGCAAAATTGAGTGGAAAATGGGTATAACCCCGTTTTTAGAGCAACCATAGTGAAAAATAATTTTTCAAAAATTACGATTTCAAGAGACGATCCGCACCCGAGGTGCGACGCGCCAGAGGCACAAAGAGGTATATTTTTTTCAGTTTCCTTATTTAGGCCCAAGGGCCTTGGGGTCCTAGCCCCATGCCCTTCTATGTAGAAAATCACCTATACTTAGTCATTTTTCAACTCTATATCACTTAAGACACTCCAAAAACCCTCTCTAACACTTAGCCAAATATTTCATCCAAATTCAAGTGTCCCAATCTCATTTTCGGATCTCAAAAAATTCATTCAAGCTTCAAGTTCTCAATCAAATCTTCATCAAGAAAGACTCCAAATTTAAGGTATATCATTTCTGAATCTCAAGAAACTTCATTCAAGCTTCAAGGTCTCATTCAAATCTTCATCAAGGAAATCCCCAAATTTGAGGTATGTGAGTTTCAACCATTGGGTCCTTTCACCCATGGTGCCTAACCTTCCTTTTTATGTAAGTTGCATGTTTTCAAGTTGGATTATCTATGGGTATCTCATATTATGAATGGAAGTAAAAACTATGTTGGAGTTTCATGAAATATTGACTGTTTAAGCATGTTTTGAGCTTTGAATCTATGATCTACTATGAGATTTGATGATGGATTTCAAGATATATTGCATGAGGATTTTATTATGTGTTGGTGGGTTCATTTACCTTGAGTTTTCTCACTTATGTCACTCTTGAGTTGCATGATTTTGAACTAGCATTACATACCTGCCAATTGTTTGATAAAACATCTTGTTGAGGATTCTTGAGCTATTGATGATCTATTGCATGACTTATGAGTCAAGTGACTTTATGATGATAAAAGGGGATGTATATATGTATTGAATGCATGAGAAGTATCTATAGTATTGCAAGTTGACCACACCTTGTTGGGAGGTGACATGCCCAACCACCTTGTGAGGGGGTGACATGCCTTGACCACCTTGTTGAAGGGTGACATGCCCGTACTACCTTGTTGAGGGGTATGTACCTCAATCACTTTGTTGCGGGGTGACATGTTCGTACTACCACGTAGAGGGGTATGTACCTTGACCACCTTGTTGGGGGGTGACATGCCCTTACTACCACGTTGAGGGGTATGTACCTTGACCACCTTGTCGGGTGGTGACATGCCCGTACTACCACATTGGGGTAAATACCTCAATAACCTTCAAAGGGGATGACATACCTTAGATTCCAAGTAATACTTTGCTTAGTCCATGAAGATGGTCCCTTTCTACAAATGTAATATATCCTACACAAGCATGTTTTACTTCAAGCATTGATCATGCATGCCATATTGATATTATACCTATCCGTCGCTTATGACTACGTATTTTGATTATCTTGGATTATATCTTGTTGCATTACATCCTACATACTTAGTACATTGAAATATGCTAACACATACTATATGCCTATATGATGTTACCATCTAGGAACCGGAGCACCTCTCTATTATCCTCCACGTGGCCAGCTCGGTGCTTTGGAAGATAAGCTTTTGGTAAGTCCTCAAGTTTGAGGACACTAGCTATCCTACTCTTGCTTATGTTATTTCTCTATGTTGAACTTTGATACTATGAGGGTGATCTAGGAAAGTGTCTTGCCCCCCTCCTAATCTATGCTAGAGGTGTTATTGGAACAATTGATGTAATTATGCTGTGATCTCGACTCTGGAATGTTTTATGGTTACTGAACACTTCCCTTAGTCCCTTTATCCTTATTTACATCTCTTGTTGTTGTTGTTTATTTTGCTTACGCGACTAAGGATGTGTGTATGATATGCTAAGAGGCTTGTTTGGGGTCCCGTCAGGTTTCCATTTGCCGTGTCACATCTAGGCCCGAGGCTTGGGTCATGCCATCTTTGTTCCTCAACCTTTTCACTTGCCTATCCAATATCTCCACTAGGACCTCCTCATAGGTCACGTTATCCTCCACAACATCCACAAACTCTAAGGGCAATATATGACACGATGCAAGCCTAGGGCCTAGAAGTGACACGGTGAATGGGGAACCATTCGGGACACCAAACAAGCCTCTTAGCATATCAATCACACATCCTTTGTCGCGAAAGCAAAATAAGCAACAACAAGAGATATAATAAAAGGGAAGCAGGGATAAGTGAAATCTTGATAATCACAAAAGCAATAAAGAGTCAAGCTCATAACATAAAAACATCATAGCATCCAATAACACCTCTAACTTGGAATGGAGCAGGGGCCAAGACACTTCCCGGGCTTACCCTCATAATAATAAGTATTCAACATAAGAAAGAGTCTCAACATAACATGAAGTAAATAGATATTATGCTCGGAGTTGAGGACTCACCAAAGCATTCTCCTAGAATCATATTAGCCACGTGGAGGAGGATGGTCAAAAGGAGCTCCGGTTCCTACATGTTAATATCATATAGGCATAGAGTATGCGTTAGTATGTTTGAATATAGTAAGTATACAAGATGCAATGCAACAAAGACGTAAGCTAATATATTCAAAATGCATAATCATAAGCCATGAATATATATAATCTCAACATGGCATACATGATCAATGCTTGTAATAAAACATGCTTGTAAAACCTTCAACTTGAATATTACATAATACATATGTGGGAAGAGACCATAACCGACATAGACCAAGCAAGCTACTACTTCGAATCCAAGGCATGTCACCCCTTTGGTAAGGTGATCGAGACATGTCACCCCCTCGACAAGGTGATCGAAGAATGTCACCCCCTAGACAAGGTGTGGTCTACTTGCCATGGTAGATATACTATGAATAATCCGAGGCATGTCACCCCCTCGTCAAGGTTATCAAGGCATGTCACCCCCTTGACAAGGAGTGGTATAACTAGATGGATCAACTAGAAAGGTATAAGAGAGATCATGTATAATCCTATGGTGGCACATAGTTTACAACAACAACAACATACCCAGTCAAATCCCACAAGTGGGGGTGGCACGTATTTTAGAGACTAATATTTTATATAAGGACCCCTTGAGTTGAGTCCCCATCTTAAGCCTCAAACAGTGCTAAGTCAAATCCTACATAATACTTGAAATAGTCATACTTTAATCATAACATAAATAACTTGTACGAGACATGATGATATGAATTGAGTAGCTTAAACATGCTTGACCTCTAATAGTTACCCTAACTTGAACATGAGAGTAGATAATAATCATACATGATCCATTACTTTAAAATCAATGGCTCACAAGAAGTGAAAATCTTGAAATAGATCTTAACTTGATACTTGCAACATCATAGATACTTTTCATGAATTCAGTACTTGCTTGAAAGCTTATAATCATCATAAAATCACTTGACTTTTAAATCATGTAATAGATCATCAATATCTTGAGAATTCTTGTCATGTCATTTTATCAAACACATGGTGGGTTCATGATACTTGTTCAAAATCATGCTATTCAATAGTAAAATAAGAAGATTAAACTCAATGTAAATCAACCCACCAATTCATCTCAAAACTCACAGTAGTTCATAGTTTTCATAGTTTGTATCATGTAATATGAGTAAACTCGATGAAAATCAACCCACCAACATGTAGCAAAACCCTCATGCAAGGTAACTTGAAATCCATCACCAAAAGCTCATAATAGTTCATAGTTGCATAGCTCAAAACATGCATTGCCTCAATAGAGAAAAGCAATTTGTGGAACATGCCTGAAATAGATATTCATGCATAATAAGTCAATACTTTTCAAAACCCAAACATAATTTATGCTCATATTTCATAAGAAGAGATACGCATAGATAATACAACTTGAAAACATGCATTTTTCATGGAAAGAGAAGGTTGGGCTCCATGGGTGAAAAGACCCATGAATGAAGACCCACACACCTTAAACCTTGAATTCTTTGAGGTGAACTTGAAGTAGTCTTAGAGCTTAAAATGAGTCCTTAAGTCCCATAATTTAGTTGAAATCCTTAGATTTAAATGTGAGAATTGATAGAGTCTTAGAGAGGTATGAGAAAGGGTTTTGTGAGTTATAGAGTTGAAAAAAATGGCTTAGTATAGGTGATTTCACGTTTAAGTAGGCATGGGGCTATGAACCCAATGCCCTTGGCTGAATCAAAAAAACCAAGGAAAATAATACACTGGTCCGTGCCCCTAGCGTGACGCAGACCAGATGCAGAGTGCAAATACACTGCTCTACGCCTCCGGCACAGACAACAATTAGAATTTGAAAATTAGCAAAAATTATTTTTTGCTACGGGTCCTCTAAAATACGGGTTATACCCATCTCCCACTCAATTTTTCCCCCAAATTAAGAATATTAAGTTGGATTTTTAAAATCACGCACGGATTTTGAGATATATGGAAATTACGATTATGGAAAATTCTGAAGTACATGTGGGATGTTTCACTGTAGCACTTGGGTCATCAACACACTTTCTCAACATAGACACATGGAAGAACGGATGAACCATATTGGAGGTTCAAGTGGGAAATTATTAGATCACCAACATACTTTCTTGACATAGGCAACTCCAATTCATAGGCAATCTTATCGATTCTCCTCAAAATTCTATAGGGTCCCATAAACCTTGCGCTCAATTTTCCTTTCTTGCCAAATTAGACCACACCTTTTTTGGGTGAGATCTTCAGGTAAACCTAATCATCAACATTAAACCAGAGGTCTCTTCTCCTCACATCAGAGTAGGATTTTGCCTACTTTGGGTCATCTTAAATTTTTCCCTTATCAGCCACACCTTGTACAAAGCCTTCATAACCAAATTCGGACCCAACAAGGCTATCTTTCCACATCAAACCACCAAATCGAGAATCTACAATGCCTACCATATAAAGCTTCAAAAAGGGCCAGGCAATACTAAATTGGTAGCTATTGTTGTAAGCAAACTTAATAAGTGAAAGATGTTCATCCCAAATACACTTAAACTCCAGAACATAAACCCTAAGCATATCCTCAAGAGTTTTGATTGTCCTTTTTTCTTGACTATCCGTTTGAGGATGAAAAACTGTACTAAGATTGATCTTGGTACCAAGACCTTTTTAGAAGGATCTCCAAAAATGAGAAGTGAATTGAGCACCACGATCCGATATAATAGACAAGGACACCCCATGCAGCTTAACTAACTCATGAATATATAACTTGGCATAATCCTTGGCACCATAAGTTGTTTTAATCAGTAGAAAGTGATCTGACTTTATCACGCTATCAACAATAACCCAAATAGAATTAAAGTGCTTCCTAGTCTTTGGCAAATCAATCACAAAATCCATGTTGATCTTCTCCCATTTCCAAGTAGGAATTTCTATATCTTGGGCTAGGCTACCCAGCCTTTGATCCTTGGCTTTGACTTGTTGGCAATTGTGAAAATTTGCTACAAACATGGCAATATCCCTTTTCATACCATACCACTAATACACCTCCCGCAAGTCTCTATAATTTTTGTAGAACCGGGGTGAATAAAGTAGGATGAGTTATGTGCCTCCTTCAAAATCAAATCCTTCAACCCATCAACATTAGGCACACGTAGCCTACCTTGGTACCTAAGGAAACCATCTCCCCTTTGGGAGAAAACCTCTACTTTACTATCCTTCACCAATGCTTTCAATTCTAGCAAAGCGGGATCAAGGTTTTGTTTGGACTTGACCTCTTCAATCAAAGTAGATTTGGAGCTATCAAAAATCACCACTCCACCGTTCTCCACATCATCAAAGCTTACTCCCAACCTAGCCAACCGGTGTGCTTCTCAAGGCACCTCCTTGTTACCATCATCAATATGAGCTAGACTACCTATGGACACTCTACTCAGAGTATTGGCCACAACATTAGCCTTGCCAAGATGATAGTGCACACTCATGTCATAATAATTAAGGAGTTCTAACCACCTTCTTTGCCTCAAGTTAAGATCATTTTGTGTAAGCACATACTGGAGGCTCTTGTGGTTGGTAAATATATCTACATGAACCCTATACAAATAATGATGCCATATTTTCAAAGCAAATACCATGGTCGCTAATTCAAGATCATGGGTGGGATAATTCTTCTCATGAACCTTAAGTTGCCTGAAGGCATATGTTATCACCTTACCATTTTGCATCAAAACACACCCCAAGACAATTCTTAAGGCATCACAATATACAAAAATTCTTCCAACCCTTTTGGTATAAAGGAATATGCTATAACCTTGCCATTTTGCATCAACACACACTCCAAACCAATCCTTAAGGCATTACAATAAACCACAAACCCTTCTAGCCATTCCGATAAAGCCAAAATAGGAGCAGAGATAAGCTTATCCTTTAAAGTTTGGAAACACTTTTCACATTTATCGGTCTAAACAAATTTTGTCTTCTTTTGGGTCAACTTTGTCAAAGGGGAAGCAAGTAAAGAGAAACCATTCACAAACCTCCGGTAGTACCCCACCAATCCTAAGAAACTCCGAATATCCATTGGAGTCAAGGGCCTAGGCGAATTCCTTATCATCTCCATCTTCTTAGGGTCCACTTTAATTCCATCACCCGACACATGCCCTAGGAATGAAACCTATTTCAACCAAAATTCACACTTATAATATTTAGCAAACAAGTTTTCATCCCTCAAAATTTGTAACACCACCCTCACATGATTCACATGCTCTTCTTCACTCCAGGAATAAATCAATATATCATCTATGAAGACCACCACAAACATATCAAGGTAGAGTTTAAATACCCTACTCATGAGATCCACAAATATTGTCGATGCATTAGTCAAGCTAAATGATATTACCACAAATTCAAAATGGACGTACCTAGTCCTAAAAGCTATATTAGGAATATCACACTCCCTCACCCTCACTTGATGGTATCTGGACCAAAGATCAATCTTAGAAAAGTTAATAGCCCCTTGTAGTTGATCAAGTAGGTTATCTATCCTTGGTAGAGGATATTTGTTCTTTATGGTGACTCTACTAAGTTGCCGATAGTCGATGCACATTCTAAGGGAACAATTCTTTTTCTTTACAAACAATACCAGTGCACCCCAAGGTAACTTGCTAGGCCTTATGAAACCCTTCTCCAATAAATCCCTCAATTGATCCTTCAACTCCCTCAACTCTGCCGGGGCCATACGATAAGGAGAAATGGAAATGGGTTATGTATCAGGGAGGAGGACTATACCAAAGTCTCTTTCCCTTTTGAGATGAGCACTGAGAATCTCATCCTGAAAGATATCAAAAAACTCATTGACCACTGGAATCGACTCAATCGGAAGGACTTTAGACTAAACATCCCTAACCTTTACAAGATGGTAAATGCAACTCTCAAAACTCAATTTTTGGGCTTTAAGATAAGAAAGGAACCTACCCTTAACCATCACATTACAACTTTCCTAGTCAAGGACGGTCTCACTAAGGTATTGGAATCTAACTTTATGGGTTTTACCATCAACGGAAGCATGATATGCATATAACCAATACATCCCAAGAATAATGTCAAAATCCACCATGTCAAGTTCAACAAAATAACAAGGCAAGCCTTTATGCAATATAGACATGGGATAATCCCTATAGACTCTTCTCACAATAATAGACTCACTAATGAGGGTACACACTTCATAGGGTTCACACAATAATTCGGGACACACATGTATCTTATTGGCAACAAGAGGAGTAATCAAAGAAAGAGTGGCACCCGAATCTAGCAATGTATACATATCATAATTAAAAACCTTTAACATATCAGTAATAACATTGGACACCTCATCTACTCCTTCCCTTCCTTGGAGAGCATAAAATTGATTTATCTGGCCTCCCTTTGCCCTTTGACCCACATTAGCACCTTTGCCTTAAATATGACCATCCCTACTCTTTTTTAAGTATGGAGGCAATCGATAATCCTGTGACCCATTTTACCATAACCATAACAAGCATTAGAATCCCTCAAGCATGGACAACCATGATTTGTCCCACATATTTAGCACCTAGGTTTAGTCATCCCAACATTGCCATATTGAAACCTTGGGTTAGACACCCCATCATTAGCAAACCTCTTATTTGGAGCATTAGAGGACCCTTGGCCTTAGAATTTGTGACCTTATTAGAAAAAGCCACCCTTGACACCTTAGAAACCACCATCAAACCAAACCCTCTTGGACTCCTCACTTCTCCTCTTCCTAAGATTCTCCCCCTCAAGTTGTTCGACATATGTTAGGAGCAAGACAAGTCCATATCACCCATAAGCATAGTGGTGTAACACTCTTCATTCACCAATTCAGACACCCCAACACAATCTTGTTCATTCTTTCCCTAGGATCGATAACCAAGTGAGGAGTATACTGATGAAAGACCCCAGTAACTCGAGATAGTTGATATTGAGAGGAGTCCTACTATAACTACTCCTCTACTAAAGGCCACCACTTCACAGCCTTCTACAACGAGCATGGTTTATGTGTCTACCACTTCTATTTAGGCTATGGCGCAATGGTTATTACGTGCTGAGGCCCAGTTATCTCAGCTTATTCAGCATCTTAGGCCATGGGTCCAAGAGGCTATTGCAGACTCCGAGGAGCAGTGCCTGGTGTTCACCATCTTTACTATTTAGGGTCATATTTCTAGAGTGAACGCCCACATGGATATTTTTGAGAAGTGAGTTCAGAAGAGGTTAGTCAAGGCTCGACCTTTAAATTTGTCAATCGTACATCAGGAGATCGAAAATGAAACACCCCAAAATGTTTTCTGAAATGACTATAAATGTAATTTCCATATATCTCATAATTCATAAATAATATCAAAAATCTGACTTTATATTCTCAATCAAGGGGCAAAATTGAGTAAGAGATGGGTATAACTCGAATTTTAGAAGATCCATAGTGAAAAATAATTTTTGCTAATTTCCAATTTCCAGAGAGCATCCGTACCTGGCTGCGACGGACTAGGGGCATAGAGCAATGTAATTCCTTCCTTCACATCTGGTCTGCACCGCAGACTAGACGCAGACCAGTACAATATTTTTCTTAGTTTTTCCTATGCGCCCAAGGGCATTAGGGTCATAGCCCCATGCCCACTAAAATGTGAAGTCTCTTTCCCTTTTGAGATGAGCACTGAGAATCTCATCCTGAAAGATATCAAAAAACTCATTGACCACTGGAATCGACTCAATCGGAAGGTATACTTAGCTATTTTTTAACTCTATATCTCACAAAACCCTCTCTCAAACCCTTCTAAGACTCTATCAATTCTCTCATTCAAATCTAAGCATGTCAAGCTCAACTTTG
Organism: Solanum virginianum; assembly: GCA_000787875.1. Taxonomy (NCBI): domain Eukaryota; kingdom Viridiplantae; phylum Streptophyta; class Magnoliopsida; order Solanales; family Solanaceae; genus Solanum; species Solanum virginianum. The sequence continues at coordinate 30,725 of DF358531.1, forward strand.
GAAATCAAAGATTCATTTCAAGCTCTAAGTCTACTTCAATTTCACCTCAAAGAATTCAAGCTTTAAGGTATGTGGGTATTATTCATTGGGGCCCTTTCACTCGTGGAGCCTAACCTTCTCTTTTTATGAAAAATGCATGTTTTCAAGTTTTATTACTTATGAGTATCTTTTATTATGAATTATGAGCATAAATTATGTTGGGGTTTTATGAGATATTGATTGATTATGCATGACTATCTATTTCAAGCTTATACCATGAATTAATTTTGCCCAATGAGACTATACATATTTTGAGCTATGAAACCATGAACTATTATGAGCTTTTATGATGAATTTTAAGGTACCCTACATGAGGGTTTTACTACATATTGGTGGGTTGATTTGCATTAAGTTTACTCATCTTATTTCACTCTTGAATTGCATGATTTTGAATAATAATCATGAACCCACCATGTGTTTGATGAAATTACATGACAAAAATTCTCAAGTTATTGATGATCTATTACATGATTTGCAAGTCAAGTGACTTCATGATGATTAAGGGCTTTCAAGTACGTATTGAATTCATGAAAAGTATCTATGGTGTTGTAAGTATCAAGTTAAACCCTCTTTAAAGAGTTTTACCTCTTGTGAGCCACTCATGTTAAAACAAGGGATCACGTATGATTATTATCCACATTCATGTTCTAGTTAGGCTCACTATTAGAGGCCAAGCATGTTTATGAGCTACTTAAGTCCTGTTATCATGTCTCTTATAAGTTATTCATGTTATGATTAAAGTATGATTATTTCAACTATTCCATGGGATTTGACTTAACACTAATTGAGATTTAAGATGGGGGCTTGACTCAAGGGATTCTTATGTAAAGTCTTAATATCTAAACTATGTGACATCATAAGATTATATAGGATCTCTCTTATGGCTCTCTAGTGGATCCATCTAGCTATACCACACCTTGTTGAGGGGGTGACATGCCTCGATCACCTTGATGAGGGGGTGACATGCCTCAGATTATTCTTTGTATGGATATCATAGCAAGTAGAGCACACCTTGTCGAGGGAGTGACATGCCTTAATCCCCTTGCCAAGTGGGTGACATACCTCGATCACCTTGCCAAAGGGGTGACATGCCTTGGATTCCAAGAAGTAACTCCCTTGTCTATGTTGGTTAAGGTCTCTTCCTACACAAGTATTATGTACTATGCAAGTTGAATGTTTTACAAACATGTTTTGTTACAAGCATTGATCATGCATGCTATGTTGAGATTATATATATATATCCATTGCTTATGATTATGCATTTTGAATATATTGGCTTATTTTTATGATGCATTGCATCCCCCATACTTAATACATTCAAACATATATGCATACTCTATGCCTATATGATATTACCATGTAGGGACCATAATTTCTTTCGATAATCCTCCACGTGGCTAGTTTGGTACTTTGGAGATAAGCATTGGTGAGTCCTCAAGTACTACAACACTGTGTACATTACTCTTGCTATTTTGAGACTTCTTTATGTTGAACACTTGTTATTCTGAGGGTGAGCCCGGAAAGTAAGTCCCTTTGCCCACGCTCCATTCCATGTTAGAGGCGTTATTGGATATGATGATATACTAATGCTATGAGCTTGACTCTTTTATGTTTTTATGAATATCAACATTTTCCCTCTTAGTCCCGCCTCCCTTTTTACTATATCTCTTATTGTTGCTTAATTTGCTTCCATGACTATGGATGTGTTATTGATATGCTAAGTGGCTTGTTTAGGGTCCCTTCGAATTTCTATTCACTATGTCATATCTAGGCCCTAGGCTCGGGTCATGATAGAAAACTTAGGGCTGACTTGATATCATCACTTGCGGTGCCTGTGACACTACCAGAGACTACATCTCCAGTGCCTCTATTTGATTTATTTACCTCTGTGGAGCCTACACAGACTTTCCTTGGGAAGAGACTTTGCACAAATGTCGAGCCAGATAAGAAGAATATACGTGCAAAGTTCTTTGAAAATGATGAAGATGAGGAAGAAGTCTCGGGCTAGCCTTAAGGATATCTAGGCATGAGGAAAAGATGAGACTAGCTCATGAGCATGATCAAGCGAGGGGCATTGGCACCTCCGATAGAGTACAACAGTTGAGGAGACTACCTCGCAAGAGAGGGATAGCCAGAGTCACCCACAGATTGGGCTTAGGTGTCGAGGTATGTTTTTGACCCCTACCTATTATATTTTTGCTTGATTTGGTGCATTGGGGACAATCTACAATTTTTTTGATGAGGGTGTGGGTAGTTATAGGTCTTAGTGAAGTCTGAGTTGCTTATGATCCATAACTACCCTAATTTTTGATCCCAAGATTTTCTTGGTTGTGTTTTTTTTGTTGTGGATATTTAATTTCTATTAAACTAGCATATTTAGGATGTTTAGATAATATGTTTAGCATATAGTACTAATACTTATGACATATATCATGTTTTGAAAATTTATACCCGCCAAAAGGTTTTGATTAGTAGTTAAATGACAACCATGCATGTTTGGTTTTTTGGTAATAGTTGTTCTGATAAGTGACGGTAATTGACACATGAAGCATGATTTGTGAGTCTCTTGTTGATAATGTATGCAATGCCATGTGAGTGTGAGCTTATTTTGCTAGATTCGTACATTTTGTGCTAATTCAGAACTTGTCCTATTACTCTAAGTTAGATTATAGATTGAATGGATTAGGAAGGGATCTTATGCCTTTGTTCTTTAAATTAGTCCACTTCAGCCTAAAAATGACCAACCAAATGAAGTTTTATTCCTTGTTCCAAATATTTGAGCCTTAAATGTACCAAATCTTTCAAAAACACCTAATTAGCCTAACCTTGTCTAGTGAAAAACCTTGAAATTGGCCCTGGTCTGTCCTTAAGCATTGTGAACCTTGATTGAGGTACAAAGCCTAAATTGAGGGTGGCTACCAAAAGTGGCCCTAGTTCCAGGAATAGATATTGTGTACTTCAATATAGGATAAAAGCCAAAGTTGAGGGTGGCCGGTGTAGGGGTAAAAATATTAAATTAAGGTGGTGAGTTGGGAATGAAGAGCAAAAGAAGAAAATTATGTACCGGGTGTAAGAAAAAGAAAAAAATTCCTTACATTGAGCATAAAAAGTGAAATGATGTATAAAAATAAGGCTAAACCTGAAAAATTAGAAGAAAATACCTGAAAAAGCTTGAATATGGAAAAAGGGAGGATAAGGTGTAAATATTAAAGTTGGTAAGGTGAAAGTGATGAAAAATGTAGTTCAAGGATGGCTTTTAGTCACTATTTTTCCAAAATATCATACCAAAGCCCCTCAGCCTACGTTACAAGCCTAGAAAGTCATAAAGTGATCCTAGTCCAATTAGTTAAAAATCTTAGTCATGAGTATAGGGGCAAGCTTATGGTATTAGTCATTATGCATGAACATCATTTTTGAGAGTGAGTATGTTTGCACAGTCCCAAAGCTAAATTTGCAATCATCATTGAGTGTCAAAAAAGGGACTTCTTTTTGTGAGGACACTTGCATTGCATTGTTAGCATTTGACTTGTTCAGTGATTGTGGACTGTTGATATTCCCTTGCTTGTCATAGTTGTGTTGTCATATTCACCAATATGATTTGGTTCACTAAATAGCTACCTGATCCTATTTTGAAAAGTTGGCGTAGGTACTTGAGTTGTCACCAATGTCTTTTGGTTTGGTAAATAACTATCTGACCTTGTTTTGAAAAGTTGGTGTGAGTACCTGATTTTTAATTGTATATGATTTATGCGATTGAGTTGAGGTCTGTGTGTTGCTATATAGTCTATATGGATTGAGTCATCACTTGAAGACAAGCAACTATTTTAAGTTGAGGGTGTTGATGTGCTATCAAAATACAACACATTTGATACTTAAAATATAGTATTTTGTGTGTTCCCAATGTGACATTTATGGTTTTTATGTGTTTTTGGTGTTTACTTTGCAGGAAAGCCGGTTGGCATGACTTTGGGGCAAAATTGTAAACTTTTCTAGTTTTTGATGGTTTACGGGACTCTCTACGAGTTGTAGAGGATTCTACGAGACATAGAGTGGGTTTCGTGAAGATTTCCAATGAAAGATGAGATCTGATGTTCAGCTATATGAGACCTCTATATGAGTCATAGATCACTCTACGAGTCATATATAGAGGTTTTGTGAAGAATTCTAGTGAAGGACCAATTGATACAGATGAAGTCTATGATAGTGCAATACGAGTCATCTATCAGTCTATGACTCATAAAATGGATTCGTAATAGTGAAGTCCAATATTCAACAATCTAAATATAAGGTCCCAATTACGACTCGTAAATCACTTTACGAGCCATAATTACCTATCGTAGAAAGTCGCCGACCAATTTTTCTATTTTTTAAACCTGTTTGTAATTACTGTAAATAGTACTTTTTAGGTTAATTTTGAGGGGAGTATAGTAGAGAATGTCATTAGAAAGTGCTTGTATGTTTTTGTACTTGGAGACTTCAATTTTTAAGGAGAAAACACTTGTGAATTGATTGGATCTTCAAATCTTGTGATTCTCAATTAATACTAGTTTTACTTATTCTTCAATTCAATTAAGTAAGTGTTTAATTATGTTTTCTCAATTAATAATTTCTTCATCTACCCATAGCATGAGTAGCTAAATCCACAACTTAGGATTATAGGAACCATGAAGATCTAACCAAGTAAACCCGAATAATTTGCAATTCTTGGAATAAGTATTTACATGTATTAATCAATTCTCTTTATTTTGCATGTTTTCTAGTGGTGGCCAACATTAGAACTTGCCTAGTGTTACCTTTCCGATCTAGGTGGCAATGAATAGGAAAAGAGATTGATTAACAGAATTCGATAATGTGTTCTCGTCTAATAAATCGAACTAGACGAAGGAGAGGTAGACTGGGACTATGGGTAATGGTTAGTATTGCAGACTATAGCGATAGGCCAAGTCATATAGTGAAATTTACCTCTCACATTTGATCAAAGGGCTTGGTGAACTTAAATTACCATTCTACATGCTGTGCTCTAGTTGAGAATTGGGTTACCCGGGGATATTGAGTTGGTGAATCATGGGGAACATAATTCCCAAGTTGCTCCCCATTATTGATTGTTCTTGCGTTTGTTAGTTTAGTTTATTTTCTTGTTGAATATTGCAAATCTCCCACCCTTTGGGGAATTGCGTTGTTAATTACTTGAATTGCATATTGGTGAATTCGTTATGAGTCTTTGTATTCTCTGTGTGATTTAACCCTAACCCTGGTTAGGTTTTATATTTGACAAGAACCTCTTTATCCTCCAAAAGAGAGGTGTAACTTGATTGACAAGGGGCAGAAGAAGTTAGCAAAGGAATTTCATCAATTGGCTAGGTTGGAAGTTAGGTTAGATTAGGCCAAGATAGAGGTATGATGGTCCTAGATGGTTAAAGAGTTCAAATTCAAGCAAGACCTTAATCCCGCTTTGGTTAAGTTAAAGACTTTGGTTAAAGAGGGCATAGTAGAGGTGTTCTCCCAAAGGGGAGATGGTGTCGTTAGATATCAAGGGAGGCTATGTTTTTTAGATGTTAATGGGTTGAGGAACTTGATCTTGAAAGAGTCTCACTATTAATCCTACTCTATTCACCCCAGCTCTACAGATATGTATAGGGATTTGAGAAATATATATTGGTGGGATGGTATGAAAAAAGATATTGCAAAGTTCGTAGTTGAATATCATAATTACCAATAAGTCAAGGCCAAACATAAAAGGTTGGGTGGCCTATCCCAAGCCATCGAGATGCCCACTTGGAAGTCAGAGGAGATCAATATGGATTTTGTGATCGGGTTGCCTAGGACTAAGAGAGACATTGACTCTATTTAGGATTATCTTGATCAAGTCAGCATATTTCTTGCTAGTGAAGACAACCTATCGTACCAAAGACTATGCATAACTACATATTCATGAGTTGGTTAAATTGCATGGGTCCCTTAATCCATCATATTGGGTCATGGTTCCCAATTCATTTCTCATTGTTTTAGATCTTTCCAAGAAGGCCTTGGTACCAAACTAAAGCTTAATATGGTGTTTCACCCATGAATGGATGGTCAAGCCGAGAGGACCATTCAAACCCTTGGGGATATTCTTAGGGTTTATGTCTTGGAGTTCAAGGGTAGTTAGGATAAGCATCTCCCACTAATTGAGTTCACTTACAATAATAGTCACCACTATAACATTAGGATGTCACTGTTTGAAGCCTTGTATGAGAGGTGATGTAGATCTCCAATTGGGTGGTTTGAAGTGGGGCAAATGGTTTCGATAGGTACAGACTAGGTTTTGGAAGTTTTGGAGAAGTTAAGATTGATAAGCAAGAGATTGAAGTCATCCCAAAATTGGCAAAAGTCTTATGCTGTTACTAGGAGGAGACACAAATTTGAAGTTTATGGTTGGGTGTATTTGAAGGTTTCACCGATGGGGCGTGGTTCATTTTGGCAAAACAGGGAAGTTAAGCCCTACATAGGTATGGTGTTACCAGATCATGAGACAGGTTGGCAAAGTTGTGTATGAGTTGGAATTACCTATGGAAATGAGTACAATTCGTCTCATCTTCCATGTTTCCATTTTAAGGAAGTGTGTTGGTTCCCCAAGTTCCATTGTTCACTTAGAAGTGGTAAATGTTGAATACAATTTGACTTATGAAGATGTCACGATTGAAACTTTGGATTGGCAAGTCAAGAGGTTAAAAAACAAGGATGTGACATCTGTTGAATTCCTTTGGAGGAATTAACAAGTTGAAAGTGCCATATTGGAAGTAGAAGTGGATATGAAGAAATAATACCCCTATCATCTCCACTTTAATCAAAATTAAGGTACCATGTTTTCCTACTTGAAAAGCTCCACTTCCTTGCATATCATTTTCATGTTATCCATGAATATTTACTTGTTTATGAGGTTGCATTATCAATTGTGTTTGAATCATGAGTTTAAAAATTTTCATGATGTTTAAGTTACATTCTTGCATGCATAACTGATTGTATGCTTTAGCCTATTCCTTAGGGTTGTATTTAGTACATTCAAGAACCAATGTTCCCAAGTTAGAGATATTGCTAGGCCCCATATGTTAGAAGGTATAAAAGTGCAGGTGAACTAGATTTTGGAAATTTTACCAAGTGTAAGTGGGTTTTACGATTAGGCTTTATAGTCCGTAAAATGGACTACGAACAGTACTAAGTGTTCTTGGTCCAAGGGTGCAAATTCTGGTAGCCTAAATTTAGGGCGTCCGATGTAAGACGCATGTTCACAAGCCATTGATGAATCTACAAGCTGCTATTTTTGCTCATGGAATAGTAGCCTAGTTTGATGAGGAACACCTTTCTAAAGTTCGAAGTACGAACAAAAGGACAACCCATAGACTATTTTATGAGCCATAAATGGGTTCATAGATGGAGATTCAAAGAAGGATTTAGAGGAGTAAAAAACAAATAGAACAAAATCCCCGCTCTAATAGCCCATGGTTTGCACTAGGACCTATAATTGAAGGGTTCATAGTCTGGCTTGTCAAATGTCATGACCCAACCCTAGGGCCTAGATGTGACACACCCATGGGGAACCTAAAGGGACCCCAAGAAAGTCTCTTAACATATCATTACACATCATTGGTCACAAAAGCAAGTAAATGAGATAATAGATTAGAAAAAAGGGCAAAAGGGACTAAGGGAAAGCTTCATAACATAAATATCAAGAACGAGATAGTCAAGGCTCATAGTATAGATACAAAACATGTCCAACAACACCTCTAACCATAGAACTTAGCGGGGGCCAAGACAAGCAATCGGGCTCTCCCTCATAGTCAATACATAGATTAAAAAAAGAGTCTTACAATATAGCATGAGTTCATAAACATCGTCCTCAGAATGGAAGGCTCACTAACAAGCTTGGCAGAAATCGTACTAGCTACCTGGAGGAGGTTGCTCAAGTGGAGCTCCAATTCCTATATGGTGACATCATATAGGCATAGTGTATATGTTAGTATGTTTGAATGTACTAAGTATGTAGGAAGCAATGCAACAAGAGATAAGTAACATAATCAAAATGCATAAGCATAGGCAATGAGTAGCATATAACAATATGATATGCATGAAAGATGCTTGTAGTAAACCATGCTTATAAAGAACATAATACATGTGTAATGAGTGAAATTATTAGTGAATATCCAAGGCCTACCACACCCTTGGAGAGGCAAATGTGGTACAAACCCCTCAGTTGGTTGATGAGGTACAAACCCCTCAACAAGGTTGATGAGGTACAAACCCCTCAACAAGGTTAACAAGGTACAAACCCCTAGACATGGTGGCACAAGCCTACCACCTCCTGAGTAAGGCCATCGAGGTACAAACCTCTCAACAAGGTTGCACAAGCCTACCACCTCCCGAGTGAGGTGATCGAGGTTCAAACCACTCATAAGGTTACCCACGCCTACAACCTCCCGAGTGAGGCTTGGTCAATTCCCAACACTATAGAGATAATATAAAAAATATACATTCCTTTCATCATCATAAAGTCATTCAACCCATAAGACATGCATTAGACCTTTAATTCCTCAAGAAATCATAACCTGGACATTTTGTCAAACACTTGGCGGGTGTGTAGTGCTAGTGTAAATCCATGCATTTCAATAGTGGCTTTATGCTAGAAAATTCAATGTAAAACCATCAATAGATATTTGGTAACACCCTCAAGCAATATATGTTAAAACCATTCATCAAATCTCACAATAGACCTTAGATTCATAGCTCAAAATATGCTAAAACAATAATAATTTCATAAAACCCCAACATAGTGTGCATTGAAATTCATAATAAGCAAGAAACTTGACTTTGGAGAATCCTTGAAGAAGATTTGAGATGAGGACTTGAAGCTTGAAGGAGAACCTTAAGATCTGGATGAGTTTTGGGACTTAAGATTTGGAGATGAAATATTGTCTATGTGTTTGAGAGAGTGTTTGCGAATGCCTTGAATGATATGAAGGTGAAATAAGGCTAAGTATAGGTATTTTCACATATGGGAACACTTAGGCCCAAGACGCAAAAGTTTTGGACCGACTCAACAAAACTGGACATTTTTAACACTGAGGCGCGCCCCTAGCACGTCGCGCCTAGAGCGCGAAAACCTCACTATTTTTTGCCACTTTTATATTTCAAAATACACTACAGGTTCTCTAAAATTGGGGGTTAGACCCATTTTCCACTCAATGTTTCCCCCTTAACAACAATATGAAGTTGGATTTTTGAAATCATACAAAACATTTGAGGTAGATGGAAATTAC